>PJEM01000791.1:0-148793 GCA_004023845.1 Helogale parvula | reverse complement strand
AGAATAAATGAATGGTTGCTCGGGGTTGATTGTGGAAATAGAGAATTACTGCAGATGAATGCAGGGATTTGTTTTTGTGTTTGTTTTTGTTTTTTGGTTTTCTTGTTTGGTTTGTTTGGTTTTGGTTTTGGTTCTGGGTTTGGGTTGTTTTTTTGCTTTTATTGTTTGTTTGTTTTTGTTTTTGTTTTTGGGTGTTTTTCTTTCTTCTTCTTCTTCTTCTTCTTCTTCTTCTTCTTCTTCTTCTTCTTCTTCTTCTTCTTCTTCTTCTTCTTTCTTCTGCTTCTGCTTCTGCTTCTGCTTCTGCTTCTGCTTCTGCTTCTGCTTCTGCTTCTTCTGCTTCTTCTGCTTCTTCTTTTCTTCTTCTTCTCCTTCTCCTTCTCCTTCTCCTTCTTCTTCTTCTTTCTTCTTCTTTCTTCTTCTTTCTTCTTCTTTTTGAATGAAGAAATTTTCTAAACCTGGACTGAGATCTGGTTGCTGTAAAACTCCGTACTTGACATAAGTTATGGGACATAGATTGCACCTTGAAAAACCTATTTTAAAAAGTGGAGCATTTATACTTCTCTTAAGAGGCTTTGCTCCTCATTGTCTCTTCTTAATAATATGTTTTTTTCACTAATCATCCTATTATTTTGTGTGATCCCCTGTAGTTAATAAAGATCTTCAAGAAATACAAAACAAAACAAGTCCAAGCCAGACCTAAGATTCCTTGACATCACTAGAAATTATCATTTTTTTTCTCTTATCATGGAAAGCAGAATGAGAAACAGATGAAATCAGTGTCTATTTGTTTTAAACAATACAAAAGTTCTCTCTTATCAAAATATAAGCCTATATCCTGTAATGAAAGACAGTCTGTGCAATGCCGGCTAATCTCCTTTCACAATCCTTCTCTATGTTAAAATCGTACTGGCCAATTTTTTCATACTTCCATAAAAGAATAGTAACAAACCACCCTTCTGCACTTCTTGTGTGTGAGAGAATTGGGATAGGATGTCACCACAGATTAACCTGTAAGGGAAATAAAAACGGAGTCAGAAAAACCCTCTCTTCTCCTGACTCTTGCCCTGAAAACTGTACTTGGAAATGAGTTTTATAATATGCCCTTCCAAAACTCTACTGTCAACAGAACCTCTTCCTCTTCTGCTCTAGTTATATATATACATATATAACCACACACACACAGACACATACACACACGGTTATCTGTGGGCTATTGATGGTCTTCTGCGTCTTCAAAAATACTTTTATTTTCTGATTTTGGTAAAAAAAGATATATCATAAGATTTACCATCTTAACCTTTTTTTAAATGTTTATTTATTTATTTTGAGAGACAGAGAGGGTGTGAGTAGGAGAGGGGCAGAGAGAATGGGAGAGAGTCCCAATCAGGCTCCATGCTCAATGCGGAGCTCGATCCCATAACCCTAGGCTCATGATCTGAGGAGAAACAAGAGTTGGACACAACTGACTTAGCCACTCAGGCGTCCCATGATCTGGAACTTATAAACCAACTCCTCTTGGGGCGCCTGGGTGGCTCAGTTGATTAAGTCTCCGACTTCGGCTCAGGTCAGATCTCACGTTCGTGGGTTTGAGCCCCGTGTCAGGCTCTGTGCTGACAGCTAGCTCAGAGCCTGGAGCCTGCTTCCATTTCTGTGTCTCCTGCTCTCTCTGCCCCTCCCCCTCTCATGATCTGTCTCTCTCTGTATCAAAAATAAAGAAAACATTAAAAAAAAAAAACCTCCTCTTTTACCCCTCCCACCCAGCCCCTGGTAACTATCATTCTGCCTTCTGATTCCATGAATCTGACTCCACAGAAGTGGAATCATACAGTATTTGTTCTCTTGTGACTGTTTTACTTCACTTAAGCATCATGCCTTCCAGGTTCATCCATTTTATAGCATGTTATAGGATTTATTCCTTTTTTCTCCAAGCTTTATAGAAATATAATTGGAAAAAAGTGCAATAAATTTAAAGGATAAATGTGATGATTTGATACATATAAACATTGTGAAAGAATCCCCTCCCCCGCACTGATTAATTAAACACATCCATCACCTCACATAATTTTTTGATAAGAACATTAAAGTTCTACACTCTTAGCAAATTTTAGTTATATAATACAGTGTTATTAACTATAGTCACTTCATTCTACATTAGTTCCTCACACCTTATTTATCTTATAACTAAAAGTTTGTACTCTTTTACCAATCTCTTCTTATTTTCCCCACCCTTCACCTCTGGCAACCTCCACTCTCAGTTTTTACTAATTCTGCTTTTTTTTTTTTTTCTTTTTGGATCCACATATAAGCAATACCATTCAGTATTTGTCTTTCTCCATCTGGCTTATTCCATTTAGTATAATGCCTTCAAGGGTCATTCACTTTGTTGCAAATGACAGGGTTTCCTTCTTTTTTCAGGTTGAATAGTATTTTATTATATATAAATAACTATAGATCCATCACATTAGGGATGTGACTATAGTGAATAGTGCTGGTATGCACATGGAAGTATAGATATCTTTTAGAAATTCTGATTTCAATTATTTTAGATATATACTCAGAAGTAGGATCAGATGGTAGTTCTATTTTTAATGTTTTGAGGGCGCTGCATATTTTTTCTAGGCAGTGAACCATTTTACAATTCTATCATCAATGTACAGGGATTCCAATGTTTCCACATCCTTCCAGTACTTGCTATTCACCTCCCTCCCCCACCGTTTTTTATAGTAACCATCCTAATGGGTATGAGGTGATAAGTCATTGTGGTTTTTATTTGCATTTTCCTGATAATCAGTGAAGTTGGGTATCTTTTCATTTGCTTATTGGGCATTCGAAAATCATTGGAGGAGGAACATCTAGTCAAGTCCTTAGCTAATTTTTAATGTCATATTTCATCTTGTTGTTGTTGAGTTGTGGTGGTTCCTTATATAGTCTGGATATATATAACTTCCATTGATTAGGTTGTCTTTTCACTCTGTTGATTTTGTCCTTTGATGCACAAAAATTTTTAAATTTAATGTAATCCTATTTCCCCATTTTTGCTTTTGTTAACCTTTGGTGGTTGGTGTCATATCTAAGAAATCATTGTCAAGTCCAATATCATAAAGCATGACCCTTTGTTTCCTTCTAAGCGTTTTATACTTTTAGGTCTTATGTTGTTGTCTTTAGTCCATTTTGAGTTCATTTTTTGTCTCTAAAGTAAGATAAGAGCCCAACTTCATTCTTTTGCATGTGAATATCCAGTTTTCCTAACACCATTTGTTGAAGACACTATTTTTTCCCTCAACTGAGTGTTTTGGTACACCTGTTGAAGATCACTTGACCTTGGCTTATTTCTGGGTCTGCTATTACATTGATGGCTCTCTGCAGCATTTAGCTCTGCCTTGGTCGAGAGATAACCTGAGTCAGCTGGGTGCTTCTCTTCTATCACATGGTCTATGCTTTGGTCTGTTGCTTGGCAATCTTTAAGACATAAACAGAGCATTTTTTTCTTAATCCTTTTTTGTCAGCCTTACCACTAATACATATTTAACTCCCTGACATAATTAACTTTGCATATTTGTGTGAGTTGTAATCTAATTTTGAAACTCATCAGGCATTTTAACCAAGAAAAGATGGAACTTAATCAGGGGATACTTACAAATTTCCAGTTAAAGTAATAGTTGCTTAAAACATAATCAGATTATTTTTAAATGACTAATAAATGTTTTTATAGATTATATTTTAATCTGATGTACAATGACTCAGCAACTTCTGTTATCAGGAAGACAATGTTCTTTTACTTTTTAAGACATCATAAGGAGTTTTTTTTCCTAGCTAACTGTAAATATTATGTTCTATTCACTTATATTCTGAAGAAGATTAAAATTTGTATGATTCAACCCAGTCCAGATCTAGATCTAGATTGTTATATAAATCCCATTTTTAGGAAATGTCATGGTTTGTATCTCCATATGGTAAATGTCTTTCCAGATTCATCTTCTGATTCTGCCTACATTTACTCTGGTATAACTCACTTTCCCTTTAAAAACAAATTTCTGCAAGTTGCTTTTTAAACTGTTCAAGTTACTCTTCATTCAGTCATTAATAAATTAAACTCATAAGGCCTTGGGATCTCCTTACTGATATACATACATATGAATATGCTTCAGTAGTATTATTGTATCTCTAGTGACCTTATGTATGGTCAACCTCCTCCTTAATGGTATCTAAACTCTGACTTCACAGAAAGAATCTATCATTGCAGTCAGTTTAGTCTTGCCTTCTATATCTGCATATGTGGATTCTATTTTTTATTCGAACTCTATATAGTAAGATTAATATTGATTTTAATAAAGCAATAATTTCTTTAAGGCATATAACGACAGAAGTGTTAGATACCAAATACAAGTAATTAGATTTCCCCAAATCTCTTCATTTCTTTTATATTCTTCACCTGAAACCATATGTAAATGGTTGCAGACCTAACCAAGAAAGAAATATAACTTTTTGATAGAATGTTTGCTTGTATTTTTTATAGAGAAATGCTTCTCAACTCAATAAGAGAAAGTATATTTACAAAACCTTTGTTTAATATCACAATAATTTTGATGCTTCTACACAATTTAATGTCATGTAGTAGGTGATGGGAATAGAAAGTTAATGTTCTGTGACTTCCATGGGCTTCTAATTTGATCAAAACAGAAGAGATGTTCATAAAAATATGAGTAAAATATATGCCAAGATATGAATAGTTTAAAAGACAACAATAAAAGCTAATTATGTGTATTAGTTTTGCTTTGAAATAAAACATGGCCATTTATGGCACTGACTATAATTAAACAATTTCAGATAAAAATGCTATTCCTGTATCCATTAATCAACAAAATTGCATTGTGACTTAAAATTAATTTATCTATTATTGAAGACTCCATAGATTACTGTAACTCATTAACTTAAAGTGAAGTCTCCTCTTGAAGCATCAAAGTTAAACATAGTGTTCAAAAATATGCTTTTATTCTCATAATTTACATTTAATTTTAATTTAAGATTTATCTGAATTGCATTTAAGTCCCTAATTAATATTTATAACTCAATGATAGGGCATGGTATGAAGAAAAAAATACAAACTGAGTGAATTCAAATATATATTTGGGTTTAGCAATTTAGGCAATGGCTTTGGAAACCACATCATAAAAACATTTCCAGTAATCCTGGTATAGATGGTCAAAATCCTTACTTTAAAAATTCTGACCTAGAAACTCAGGGAAAGAAAATTATGACAAAAGGTGTAGACTTTAGCCCATTTAACCAGATTATCATATAGTATTTTCAATAACTGCTAACCATCTCTAATATAAGTATTTTTATAGTATGTGGATACAACACATCTAGAATGGAGTCATTACTCTCCTGAACATTATTTTTTCATCTCTATTTCTTACGTCTTTTAGAAACACCTTTCTACTCACTGCCCTCTTCTTTTTCTCCAGTCTCATATCCAGTCCTCCATATCAGCTGTCTTTAAATTCATTGCTCTCCCCTGAACTATTGCATCAAACTCCCATAGACTTTTCAACTCCTGTTCTCATTCACTTGACACAATGGTGTCAGCTTAGTTTTCCTAAAGCCACCCCAATTGTGTTACATTTTGCATAAAATATTTTAAAGAGTCTTCCTTACATACTAAATGAAATCTACCTTAATTTTTTATGTGAAATTCAGAATTATCTGTCCCCAAGCCAACTTTCCCAATTTTGTCTAATCGTATTTCTTGCTACACAATCTCTCTGTTTTATTTTGCTTCAAACTACAAACCAATTAAAATGTTCACTATACACTACTTGAGTTACTCTACTTGTCCATTTTGTTTATGAAAGCCCGAGGTCAAAACATTTCCTGATTTACTCAGCTGGAAGCAGATTTGCTAAAACCAAATAATGGCTCTTGTTCTTTCCTTTTAATCTTATATTTAATATTATGTTGAATAATGACTTATGTATAAGTCTAATTTTCTTTTCTAAAGCATATATTTCAAGAATATGTAGTCTATTTCAACTTCATGCACACTCAGAATCTACTTAAAGCTTTCTCTGGAATAGCCATTAATATTTTTCAACAAAAAATATATGAGTTTTCTACTTCAGCTTTTCCTTATTTTGACCCAGTGCCCACAAGCTAGTACATATTATTTTACATCAATAGAATGTATAGAAATGCAGTCATGTTATTTAATATTTAATAAACACTTGTATAGAACTTACTTTTGCCAGCCACTCTTTGAATCATTAAAGATATTACATATATTCCATGAGAAATTATTTTTAAATGGTTATTTATTTTGGGGAGAAAGAGAAAGAGAATACAAAGCCTGCTCTGGGCGGACAGCAGAGAACCCAAAACAGGGCTTGAACCCATGAACCATGAGATTGTGGAGCTGGAACCCATGAACCATTAGATCATGAGCCAAAGTAGGATGCTTAACTGACTGAGCAACCCAGGTGTCCCCGGAAATTCTTAATGTTACTTTATATATGAGATAACTCTCTCTCTCTCTCTCTCTCTCTCTCTCTCTCTCTCTCTCTCTCTCTATATATATATATATATATATATATATATATATATATATATATATATATCTCACAATATGCTTTATCCAAAGCCATACTGAATATATTAATGTGACATAGTAAATATAGTCATAAAAATCAATCTTTATATGTAAATTAGAAATATTCTTCTATCATTATAGAATAAAATAAAATACAGAAATTTAAGTCCGCTGTAAAAACTAACATTTACTTCACCATAAAGTTGGGGATAGTGTAGGTGATTTTTCAAGATGTTTAAAGTTATGAACTACTGGGATTTATTTAAGCTCTTTATGCAGACACATTAGTCTTTTATACTTAGTGATGAAGAATTGTATAATATGCTTTGCACTGATACTTAATTTAAAATTATCCTCTAATATGGCTTTCATTAGAAACTTCCTTTAGTATAAGAATAAATACATGATGGGAATGATTACAATTCTTGAACATTTATGGAATTTAATTTGAAAATAGATTCACATTTTGAACCTAAAATTAGGCTTTCTTTATCTATGGAGAATCATTAATGTGAATATTCTATTTATGCTAAGAATACTCTTATTCTTTTCATGTTTTTGGTGTATACACAGAATTGGCAAAAATAACCATTAATAGAGGCCAACCCTCCACACTGACACTGGGCATGTGAGACTGTTATCTCCCAGGGACCTGCAATAAGAAAAGAATGATATGCACACTGATTTAATACAACCATCTTAAATGGTTTATTCATGTTTACATTCTTTCATGCTTACAAAATACTTTGAAGTGGGAACTATTATTATTTTTACATTACAGATGAGGAAATTGAAATGTAAGGAGGTTCAGTAGTTGCTAAATACTAGAGAGCTCTGTAAGCAATGAAAGTGAGGCATCAGCCCAGGCAGTGAGAGAACTACTCAGGAAAGAAGGAATGAACTCAGTCTGGTTTCAGCATTCAGCATCTACAATTTTTTTTAGCTTCCTTTTTGTTATAGGTTGAACTGTGTTCCCTAAAGAGATATATCAACATCCAAACTCCTAACACCTCAGAATGTGATATTGCTTAGAAATAGCATCATTACAGGGACACCTGCGTGGCTCAGTTGATTGAACATCCCTCTTGATTTCAGTTCAGGTCATGATCCCAGGGTCATGGGATGGAGCCCTGCATGAGGCTCCATGCTCAGTGTGGAGCTCTCTCTCTCTCTCTCTCTCTCTCTCTGTCTCCCTCTTTCTCTCTCAAAAAGGAAGGGAGGAGGGAAGGAAGAAAGGAAAGATGAAAAAAAGAAGGAAGAAATAACATTATTGCATATATAATTAGTAAAGTTTAGATGAGGTCATACTGAGTACAGGGAGCCCTTAATCCAATATGATGACTGTTGTCCTTATAAGATGAAAGAGTGGCAACAGTGACAAAAGAGAACACCATGTGAAGACAGAAAAGACACAGGGAAAAGATACCCTTTTGACAATTATGAATGCAAAAATTAGAGTTAGTCATCTACAAGCCAATGAAAACCAAGAGTGTCTAGTAACTATCAGAAGCTAGCATAGAAGCATGGAAAACAAAGTCGTCCAAATTACTATCTTGATATTGTACTTCTAGCCTCTAAAATTGTGGAAAAATAAATTCCTGGTCTTTCAAGTCACCCAGTTTGTTGTACTTGTTACAAGAGTCCTAGGAAAGAGTACATTCTACAGACATAATCCTTCTCAGAACTTTGTTTTATTTGACATTCAGTTCTTACTTCGAATTATATTGTAACCCATGCCTTCATTCAATAAAAATATCTGACTATCTCCTATAAACAAGGGAAACTGTTGGAAAATTGATAAATGGCATATAATTGGATCAGACAGAATATGTAAAGGAAATGGTAATAGGTCATAAGGCAGGGAGTAGAGAAGACACACATAGTATTGGTTTCTGAAGTTGGTTTGAAAGATAGAGCATGACATCTGGACTTTGTTTTTCTTCCAAACACCACTGAAAGTTTCTGGCCAGAAAAGCAATATGAGAAGAAGCCTGCTGTAGGAAGATCAATATAACTGCAAGGAATTAGATTTCACAGAGTAGAAATTGCTGGAGGCAGCATGAATAGTTAGGAGACTATACGTCTCAGAGGTAGTGGTGTAGGTAAGACATATGAAGGAAGCTAGCATTGGAGAAGAATCCTTGAAAGGAATTGCGGGGAAGGATAATACGGAGGATAATAATAATTGTATATGGAGAAACAGAGAAGACTATGATAATTTCATGTTTCAAACCTAGGTGAATGAGACGCTAGTTATCTCATTATAGAGACAGTACGTGACAAGAGATGTATTTTGTTTTACTTTGTATTTAATGTTGACCTTGTCCTGTGTGCATTCTTGGTGATGCAACTCAGATAAAGATGTCTTAAAGGTAGCTGAAAATGCATAACTTAACTTAGAAAAGAAACAAAAATAAGAGCAGCTAATATCCCTTGACTGATGCTCTGTGTCAGGCAATGTTAAGAGCTTTCAAGTGCTGCCTTACTAATCCATAAATACTTCTGTGAACTATAACTGTTATTATAAACATTTAACAGATGAGGAAAATTGAGGGAGACAGAGGAAAATAACTTATTGATACTACATTATGAGTAAGTGGGGAGCCAGATTGGACTCCTGGTTGTCATACATCCAACTGTGGACTCATCCTCATTTAAAAAATAAAAGCTGAATGAGATAATTAGACAAGATTCATGGAAGTTAACAGAGAAAGTCAGTAGTGCTGGAATCGTAGTGTTCAGAATATATGAAGTAGTATACTCTAAAGAGAGTACTCTCCCGTTACTGAGAACAGAGGGAAGCTTCTTCTGCCTAGCCTTGGGGGTTTTTACTTTGAAACCAGTCAGTATTTTAGCTGACATGGCCCTCAGATGGCTCTAGCATCCATTTTACCACTATTCGATTATATATATCTTGAATTATCATTTATATTAGGCCTTAGCATTAAAGGTACATTTATATAATGTTTAAGAATTTTAAATAGAGAAGACATACAGCTCTTAGACTACAAGGCTAGTCAGAGAAGCTTAAACCTCTTTGTGGTGCAGTATTAAATTTAATAAATGTACACAGGCGGCACAAATCATTTAAAAGTGTGTTATTCTTTTCAGGATAGTTTATAAAAAAGTTTCAGTGAAAAGTAAATAAAATAATAATAGCAGTGTGTCAGAAGGGACATGGTGTTCCATGCATGTTATATTTCCCTGAAGATTTTGACTGAATGGATTACCTTTTCTACTTCCCCCTCTTAACCAGCTTTGACATAAGTGTGGTAGACTGTTAAGGTTCTATATTTAGCCTAAAGCTGAATGAATTTCACTGAAGTGTGAAGTAATTTTAAATATGTTTTGTATAAAAGTGTGCTGAATTTTAAGGCCACTCTGACACTACGGTGATTAAAAAGTGCTCAAAACACAAATCAGTGTAGTTAAATAAATACACTGACCATGTGTGATGTTTATTTATAGAATCCTACAATTATTTTTGGTCCACATTGGAAGCAACATTTTTTTTGTTAAAGTCACAGCTAATTATTTTGTATAGAAAAGAGATATCGGGTGAAGTAATAGTATTTAAACTCAGTTTCATTACCATAACCTTAATAGATGCAATAGAAGAAAAACCCTATAACAGTTAAATAAATATTTCTGAGTTTCCTGCTTTTGTGGAAAGCTGTAGTGGTCTTCAGTTTACTGAGAGTAAATTGACCTGATTTCCCTTCAAGGCTTAGTCTATCACGAGTATTTTTCGCTAAACTAGTTTCTGGAGAAATACATCATCATTATTCACTTTAGAATATTACTTGGTGAGGATTATAGCAAAAACATAAATTACATGCAGAAGGGGTAAATATTACTGCTGTAATTCTATGGCAGTAATGGTTATGATGGTTTAACTTTCTTTTTAGCTGTCTGCAACCCTAAGATATTAACAGAGCAATAATGTCAAGATGGGTCCATTAGACAAAGGAAATCATACCTTGAGCAATAACAATAGAAATAATAACCAACATCACTTATGATTTAACTCTTTAATAGCTAGCAATATCACAGGACATTATAGTGGAATCTCATTAAAATGAGTAATTTTTGACTGTATTGAGTGATAATTGATATATAGGAATTGTACATATTTTATTTTATGTATTTATCTATTGGGGTTTTTTTTCCTCAAGTTAGTTAACATACATTGTACCCTTGTCTTCAGGAGTAGAACCCAGTAATTCATCTCTTACATATGACATCCAGTGTTTATCCCAAAAAGTGCCCTCCTTAATGTCTGTCACCCATTTAACACCCCCCATAAACCCTCACTTTATTCTCTTTATTTAAGAGTAGCTAATGGTTTGCCTCTCTCTTTGTTTTTATATTATTTTTCCTTCCTTTCTCCTATGTTCATCTGTTAAGTCTCTCAATTTCACATGAGTAAAATTATATGATCTCTTTCTCTGATTGACTTATTTCCCTTAGCATAATATCCTCCAGTTTCATCAACATTGTTGCAAATATATATATATATATATATATATATATATATATATATATATATATATATATATATATATTTTATTGCCAAGGAGTGTTCCATCATCTTAATCCATTCATCAGTTGACTCACATTTGGACTCTTTCCATAATTTGGCTCTTGATAGCACTGCTATAAACATTGGGGGGTACATGTGTCCTTTCAGTGAGCATTTTTGTATCCTTTGGATAAATTTTTAGTAGTGCAACTGCCACCAGAAAATGAGTAGTGGAATCTTTTAAATCATTTAGTCCAAACAATAAAAGAGGAAAATAGTATTTTTTCTCAGATTGTTTAAGTAGTTACAAGAGAACTTGAGTTTTCTAGTTTCTTAACAAAAATATACCTACTCTTTTATTTTCTTTATGCTTGAATGTCAGTTACCAAAAAAAACATCATTCGCTATTCTACTGTAATAGGTGGGATACACTTACTGATAATATTAAGCAAGTAACTTTGCAGTGCAGAAATAATAAACCATCTTTAAAGTTTCATTTAATTCATTTTCATAAACAACAAAATAACAAATAAAAACAATAAAAATCTTAACTGGGAAAAACAACTAAGCAACCAAGTATAATGACGTACTACTTGAAATACAGTACATACCAATGCATTGATTATATTTTTTGAGCCCTATATCAAGGTGAAGAGAAAATACTAAAATATTATCAATAAAAACTACTCTTATTTTTTAAAAAAACTAATACCTTTGAGTGAGAGAGAGAGAGTGAGGATAAGAGTATGAGAGACAAAGAGAGAGAGAGGGAGGGATGGACAGAGAGAGGCAGAAATAAATTTATTACAAAAAATTAACCCACGCATTTACAGAGGCTGAGATGTCCAAAGATCTGCAGTTGGTAAGCTGGAAGCTGAGAAGAATCTATAATTCTAATATAAATCTAAAGGTCTGAAAACCAAGAGAGCAAATGTTGTAAATTTCAACAAAATTTGAATGTTGTTTTGAAAATTTGTTGTAAATTTCCAAAAGCAATCAGGCTCAAGATTCAAGAAGAGCAGATGTTTCAGACTGAATCTAGAGACTGAAAACGACCAACAGCCCAGCTTCAGCAATCAGCCAATAGGAGTCCCTTCTGAGATTTTTGCACTATTTTTGTCTTCAACTGATTAGATGAGGCCCACTACACCAAGGGAGGCAATTTGCTTTACTTTAACTACTGATTCAAATTTTAATCTCATCCAGAAACCATTACAGGAACACCCAGAACAATATCTGACCAAATGTCTGGGTATCTTGTGGAACAGTCAAGTTGGAACATAAAATTAACCATTACACCTGGCAAATAATAGCAGTGGTTTGAACTAAGCTGTTGTCTCTGGTCTGTAATCGATGAAAGCAGACAAATGAGGTTAAAATCATGGAGGTGGATGAAAGTACTTACCAAAAACATAGAGTGAGACAAAACTGGGACAGTGACAGAAGCCTGAGGGTTTTCAATACTAACATGGGAGAAAGAAGAGGAGAGGCCACAATGGAGACTTCATGGAGACAGAAACCCATAAAGGGCGGGGGGGAAGGCAGGATCAGTTGTGAACTCCATTTAAGTGACATTTCAAAAAAATAATGTTTATTTATTTTTGAGAGAGAGAGAGAGAACAAGAGGAACAGAGGCAGAGAGAGAGGGAAAGACAGAATCCAAAGCAGGCTCCAGGCTCTGGGTCCTCAGCTCAGAGACCGATGAGGGGCTCAAACTTGCAAATTGTGAGATCATGACCTGAGCTGAAGGTCTAACCTACTGAGCCACCCTGGTGCCCCCAAGTGAGATTATTTCAAAGGTAAAATGGTTTATGATGTCAAATCCTCTTGTGGGTTAAACAAAATAGGACTAAGGTATATTACCCAGATTTAGCCTCAGAGAAGACATCGGAGATCTTACCAAGAAGAACATTAGTGGAGCATTGGAGCCAAAATCCATAATGGAGTGTGTTGGGCTGTAAAGGGACTTAATTAAAAAAAGAATGGCAAGAGTGAGAGCAAGGTATCATTGAGTTTAGCAGCGATGTAGTGATGTGACAATGGGCTTCGGTCTGAGAGGGCAATGGGGCAAATGGGACAATTAAATGAGATGCATTTCCTCTTTAAGGAAGGAGATCTAATTTTGAATATACTCTGAATTTTTCAAAGATAATCAGTTTTCAGTTAAATGCCCACCTGTGTTTAAAGTAAAAGTACTAGAGTTAAATATATAAGTGTTTCTAGAGGAGTTAGTCTGCATAACACAATTTCATATAATAGCTTTTTCATTGCTGGGTTTAAATCCAGACCATACAGAAGTTATTGCTTATATACGGAAAATATTGATATATTTCTGCCAAATCTCACCCTCTCATGTCATTGCTAGTTTTCTGTAATGCAAATATTCACTAAGTAATTCTCCCAAGATAATCTCTCTTCCTAAAATAGTTTCCAGAACTCTGTCCCACCTTTATTCTGTTTTATATAATTAATCCCTGCAGCTCTCAGAGCAATCATTATTTACTTAGAGACGTTTTTCCTGATGCCCCTCGCTAAAACAACTTCCTCTAATAAATATTATTGTCTGGCTAAATGCCTCTTCTCTTGGAAATTTCCCGAGTCTTATTTTTATATCTATTTGGTGGCTCTTTAATGTATTTCTAGCCCACTATCACATAATCTTATTAAAATATGTTTGATTATATTTTCTTTCATCATATCCACAACACCTGCACACCCCTCACAAAAATAATCACTACGCATGTGTAGAAGAGCCAAATGTATAAAACCAAGCTGAGCACAGCTAGCCAAAAATTATAAATGTGTGTGAATAAGCTAGCTAACATAATCCATATTAATCTTGATATTAGTTAACTACTGATATTGCATTTAGAAGATGAAGATTATTTTTCTAAAGTGATACATAAAATGTTATTATATTTTATCATATCAAATTCATATCAAATAATATAAAACATCAAATCAAATATCAGATTATTTTTTTAAAGTGAGACATAAAATATTATATTTTACCATATCAAATCCATATCAAATAATATATCAAATAATATAAATATCAAATCAAATATCATATCAAATAATATAAGATTGATATTTGATATGTTGTAGGGGATACAAACTTAAACAAGTTTTTTTTCCTGTGAGCCTTTCTAAGACATTTTAGAGTTGTTGAACCTTTTTTTTTCCTTTTTTTGAGGAAAGCTGAATGGAAGTCCCAGATGTAATACATCCTGTAATGTAATAAACAGATATAATAATTTGTTTTAAGTATTTTGAATCATCTAATGTAAGTTATAACATTAAGAATTATATAGTAAAATATTTTACTCAATACAATGTCTGTATGTATGTTTCATAACCAGCTAGTGAGTGACATATTTTTAAATTTTTCTAGAAACAAACAGAAAATACATAATCATAGAATCATAGACTAACAGGTTTTCGGGAAAACTTATGCCACCACTGCAATTGCCCTGAGAGCAGGAACCCCGTCTATAGAATCTTAAGTAGTTCTTCACGCATTCCTTTCTGCAATAATTCTAAATACTCTGGACAGAGCCAGTTCTTTGATAAAGTCTCTAATGATCCAAAAGATCTTCCTTTTATTGATCTAGGATTTTTCCCTTTGCAATCTTGGAATGACTTGTCATTCCAACCCATCTTCCAGAACAGCATAAAAAAATGTCTATCTTTCCACATCACTCAAATATTTGAAGACCTCAGATTCCTTCCTTTGGGGGTATACATCCTTGTCCCACACAGACCATGGTTTTCAAGCTGCTGATAACAAAAGCTGTCGTTCTAGTCTGCTTCAAGTTGCACTTGAGAATTTCACTGATTTAAATATCATCCTCTTTCTATGTTGTCTATTTCTTTTTACCACATTAGCTATTCTAGCTTTTTTTATTCTTTCCTTATTATAAGTAATATTCTCCATTTAAAATAAAACACTAAGAAAGAATAAACAAATTAAGACGAAGAAAGGTTCTATTAATTGCCAATAAATGTCTCTATTTTCAGAAAATTGCCAGATTACATAATCTGAAACTATTCTTTTATTAAAAAATAAAATACATATGGGGCTCCTGGGTGGCTCAGTTGGTTAAGAGTGTCCTCCTCTTGGCTTCAGCTCAGGTCATGATCTCATGATTTTGTGAATTCGAGCCCTGCATCAGACTCTGGATAGTGTGGAGCTTGCTTGGGACTCTCTCTCTCTCTCCTCTCTCCTCTCTCTCCTCTCTCTTCTCTTCTCTCTCTCTCTCTCTCTCCCCCCCCTCTCTTTTTCTCTGCCCCTCAACCGGTCACACTGTGTCTCTCTCAAAAAAAAATAAACTTAAAGAAATCAAATATACTGGATAACATTTGAAAATACACATGCATATACAAAGATGATCTTTTAACACAACAAAAATACAGGAATGGCCAAGGACCAAAAATGGAGGAAAGTTGGAAAACAAAATAGAAAGCAAATCTAAAAACAGATTTGCTAGTTTGAGGGATAGAAGAGTATTCGATGTCCTTTGCAACCAAGTAGTCTGGGCTCTGAAAATAGACAACTTTTAAGGGACCAATACCCAGTGAAAGTGTGCATTAGAAAAAAATGTACGTAGATGGAAAAGATTAGGACTAGCAAACAGTATCTCCTCGGCTCCCAGAGAAGAAAGGAAAATACTCTCACCTGAAAATTGACCACCATAGGTCTCCTTTGAGGTCTGTTTGTGCTTAAATTGACTTGATTTTCATGGTTTTGAAAACTTTAACAAATAAATCATTATTGCATAGGCATACAGTATTAATAAAAGTGATGTGCTTGATAAAATTCAAAATTATTCTCTCTTAAGGAAAAAAAGATACTTAAAAAATGTCAGAATGCGCTGATACCTTTCTGTTGAACAGAAGCTTTATTTCAAAACAGCAAAAATTTACTATAAGAAAAAACAACTACAATGTGTGTTAGAAATAACAAACAGAATCAGACTGTCAGAAAGGCCAGATACTATAAAATGGGTATGAAACAACTGTAATTCAAGAACATAGGAAGATTGTAAGTTTTTATACTAAAATTAGAATGTTTAACAAGTAGAAATTCTAAAAATTTGAGCTCAGGTCATGATCTCAAGATTGTGAGATCAAGCCCTAAATTGGGCTCTATGCTGACAGCTGTCTCTCTCTCTCTCTCTCTCTCTCTCTCTCTCTCTCTTTCTCTCTGCCCCTCCTCTGCTTGTATGCATTCTCTCCCTCACTTTCAAAATAAATGAATAAACATTTTCAAAATATGTATAAATCATTATAGTAAATGAAGCACAAATAGATAACAAGATGGAAATTGCAAGTAAAATTAGCCGATATGAAGGATATTATGAGATCTAATATAGATCTCACTGTATTTGTAGTGGAAGATAATGTAAGCAAATACTGAACACACGCAAAAAGAAATTTTGAAAAAAATGAGCAGAAATTACAGAGAGAAACTTATAAATCAGTAAAACAATTTAACTGACATAGATGTTCTTGCACAATAATAAAAGCTGAGGGAGTTAAGTAATTTCTTCAAGGTACTAAGATAACACTGTCAAACTAGAATTCAAGGATCAACCAAACTATTATTTACAATTAAAGAAAATAAACATTTATATTTATTTAAAAGGAAGATATTTCCAAACAATAGCTCCACAAAAAATGAATTTTTAATCATAAAATTTAGGAATAACAAAATTAAACCCAACAGGAAGATATTACCCCAAAAGGGAATGGAGGTGAAATAAAAATAAGTAAACATGTTGGAAAATAAAAATTATTATAAAACAATTATCACAGTGGATCATTTGGGAGAGGAAAAATAAAATTGTTCTAAAATACTAGACAATAATTCCATGTAGAATGGGAGGAATTACCTGAGGGAAATGTATTCCAAGTTGTTTGTATTGTCTGGAAAGTGGCTAAAGCCATTCATTATTGCTTTGTTAAGTTAGACATAAACACTTAAAACATAGGGACATCTGATACAAAAAAATACTTTTAGTTTCCAAGCATTAGATTTTAGACATATATAATACAAAAGAAAGATAAAGAAAATAAAATAAAAAGGAAATTACAATGGTAAACCTATATCTCCAGTGTGATGTTGCAGGCAAGTGGAAGGTAACAGAAGCATGGAATTATTGGTCAGTTGTAAGGCACTATCCTTTTCCTGAGTGTACTGCAGTTTACATGGTAGTTCCATATTTTCCTCTTCTTTTATTCCTTACAAAACTTCAGGTCTATAAAAGAAGTCATTTTCTGTTGCTTGATAGATAAGATATTGAGTTATTTTTTCATCCAGTGTACATTTATTTGTGGAATTGATTTGTAATTCAAAGAGACTAGAAAAAATATTCAAATCCATGTCTTCTGTTTCTAGGCCAAGCATCTTTGCCATTTGCAACTCAGTCTACAATCAGTCATTCATTTGTGAAAACATGGGTCATGATAAAACCCACTTTACAAAATTAATATAAGATATACTGCAACATTCCATACTGACATCAAGTTACATTATGTTTTTGCCATTCTCCAAATGTAAGCCTTTGGAAGAGGATGAAAATTTACATGCAGATTCCTGCTGATTCTTTAAGTTATGTTTCTTACAGTGATCACTGCCTCCTTATTCAGGTCATGAAGTTTGTTTAATATTCCTTTCTGTAATTTGAAAAGAAGTCAATATCAACTTGACTATCCTGTTTTGTTTGTTTTTTTAAGAATCTTTCACCCTACCCCACCCTCATTTTGAACAAGAAAGCAATTGGCTTTTCTTTTTCATCTTAAATTCTAAACTTTAAAAATGTTACATATTTATTTTTTTAAGTTTATTTATTTATTTGAGAGAGAGAGAGGGAGGGAGAAAATTCCATGCAGACTCTGAACTCTCTGCTTGGAGCCTGATGTGGGGCTCAAACTCAGGAACTGTGAGATCATGACCTGAGCTCAAATCAAGAGTCAGACACTTAACCAACTGAGCCACTCAGGGGCCCCTAAAAAATTACATATTTAAATAATCACTAAATTAGATGTGAAAACCTTCTCAAATTACATAGAGATTTAGAAAGTCACTTATGATCATTAGGAGTTTTCTTATATTTTTATTTTTCAGTTTCCAGTCTACAACCGATTCTCTACTAAAATTCAGAAGAAATAAAAACAGAAAAGTCACTTTTCCAAGTCTTTCATTTTTCATCATTGTGCCTTGGTCCCAACATTGATATTATTCTTTCTGTCATCTTTTTCTTTGAATTCAGATGAAAACAAATCAACAATCATAAAATAAAACAAAACAACTATTTTTTAAATATCATGTCCCACATCAGTTTCTGAGTTGCTTATGTGTACAGTGGTCTGTATTTTGTACATACTATGTTAAAAAAATAAATCTATCCTGGAGATTTTTTTACGTCTACTAATCAGAAAAGTTTTGTAAATTTTTATAACGTTGTAATATAAGAAATAATTGTAGTGAATATTACATATAAAGCAGGAATGCTTTAGTTTTCAATTTGTTCTAAAAGTTGGACAGATATACAAAGCAGCGGTTTAGCAGTCTCCAGTGTGACACTGCTTAGGGTTAGGTTAACTCCTGCTTCTACAATTACTAAGTTTATGATTTTTCAACTCACCTAAATATTTTATGCATATACTGTAAATGGGAATAACTTTCTGCTAAAGTTATGGTAAAAATTAGAATCACTGAAAGCTCTTTAAGTTGTGATAATTCTCACCTGTGGCCGCCAGCAGTGACTTACTCGCTGATGGTCCAGGCACTAGGTTAGACACCTGCAGACCTAGGCATTAGGCCCACCCGTCCTCCTGCGTTCCCTGAGAACAGAACCGCCCTCCTGCAGGATACAGCATCAAGCCTACCCAACGAACACATCTGCCAAAGATCTCTCGTCTAAATATCATTTTAAGATAAATGGTATATACATTAATAAAATATTATACAGCATTAGAAAAAGAAATCCTGCTATTTGCAGTGGAATAGATAAATCTGAGGACATTCTGCAAAGTGAAATAAGCCTGTCATAAAGGCATACATACCACATGATACTACAATATGAGGAATCTAAAATGGTCAAATTAATCGGAGCAGATAGTAAATGGTGCCTGCTGGGGACAGGGGGTAGAGGAAAACCATATTGAGTCCAATGGTACAAAGTTCCAGTTATACAATTAGCGTTAGTCTCTAGTTCATCATAGAGCCTGTAGCTGTCAAACTGTTTTAAATAACAATGTTTAAATCAACAAATCTACTTTTTTTCTCTAATTAAAAGGTGGTATATTTCAATTTCTGCAATTGTTTTGTAAATACTGTCTGGTAATATCATGGTTATATTGGCTATGTAGAATGTTTACTTCCTTTATTAAGCTGAACTCTGGGAGTGCATTTTCCCATTCTTCTCAGAATTTATGCTATGTGGAAATCAATAACTACTTCTTACATTTTCACTAGATTTTAGAACATAAGAGCAGCTCCTCTCGGTACTTCTAGGGCATATGAATTCAAACCAAGACAGTATGAAGCTATAGCTGTCTCAATGCTTACTGTCTGGTTGGTAGAACTCCAATGCTCTTACCAGTTTGTGTCAATTTCCCTCTCCCCCCGCCCAATTATTTCTATCACCCATGTATATATGCTTAAATTCATGAATTATTTTCCATATAGATGGATATTTTCTTGATATGTAAAATTATATATTTTCTTATTATTAGACATGGCTCCTTAAAGAAGATTCATTTTAATAGTATATGAAGTCATGATCTTTACAGTTTTGATATTATCCATGTGATATTTACATTCTGTATTAAAATTTCATGTTAATTCTGTTTATCACTCGTAACCTATGAATATTTGCATCTGAAAATACATTTTGTGCATACTTAATAATTATTTTCCTTGGGAATTACTATGAAATATTTTATTCTATTTTTACCAACCATCTTTTGGTGTTATGTCTGTTGTCTTCACTTTTACCCAGGTTTAAGATTCTTCGGGGATATGTTCTTTCTTCCCACCATGTTCACGTTAAAGGTTTCTTGATAGAATGGAGATTGCCATGCCAAAGAAGTAAGCTTATCTTTCTGCCATGGAACTTCTTGATGTAGGCCCAAGTTTGTAAAAACTGTTATTTGGCATACTATTTATAGCCAGCTGTTCATCTCTCTTACTTCCCTTACATTTTTCAAATCAAACCTTTAACTGGAATAAAAGATGAAAACTCAACTTGAGCCTTCTGGTCTTTCATTCTCATTTCTACATTAAATAAAATAATTTTTAGTAAAAAATGTAGCCTCTTGGATAAAATTTTATTTCATTATTCTTAAACAAATACTTCTTAATTTTTCTTGTAACATTTTTGTTGAGAGAACATTGGTTATGACCTCTTCTTTTTCTGTAATTATTATTCATGGAAATACGGTACAAGCAACAAGCAATACAAAGTATCTCTAATTAAATTTATTATGTGATTTTTCCCTTGTTTATTAAGCTTCCATTAAATTAAATAAAATTAAAATTCTCAGAAACTTGTTCTGCAAACCTCGCTGTCTGGGGAGAGGATCTTCTCAGAGGGATGCATCTAGATGTTCTTCCACGGACTGCACATGTAGCCATGATTACCCCTTAATCAACTATATCAGAGGGAGAACATTCTCAAAATGGTCACACATGTCTAGCTCCTGAAGTATGTTTTCTGAAATAAACTTGCCAAACTAAACCATTTTTCCCTCTGTGAAACCAATTTTCATGTCCATCCACACCATCTGTTCCTCATGAAAATGGAAAATTAGCTTTGTGCTGACCTGGCATCAGTCAGTTCCATTATCTCCAACGGGTTCATTAAAAAAATACTAGGATTTCTTCTACCAGAATATTCCACTTTATTTCTTCCTGAATTCAAAATAAGTGTAATCATGCCATTATCTTTGTGCTCTACTACGTCACTTCTCTTTTCAATATTTTATGAGATCCACTTGCTCAGTTTTACGACCTTATATGATACCTGCAATACTGGTGACATTACAAACCCGAGGCCATGCTTTCCAGGAGCTATAGACCCACTTTCCATCAGACCATGCTCAGAGAAAGCCCACCACATTCTTTTTATGTTCGAATTAAGTTACTGTCTAGGTACATAACATTATTGTAAAAACAATTTGAGTTTGAAATTGGTCTCTCTTTTTTTTCATGATGTTAGAGGACGATACCCAAAGAATATAACAGATTGTAAGAAACTAATATTTGTGAATGAATTAAATTAATTTTTTTTCACTGTACCTGGTTTCTCAGAGCTAAGTTTTGAAAAACCAGTCACACTAGATTGAGAAAACTGGTAATTTAAATACAATAAAATAACAAAGATCTCTGGAAATACAAATAAAGCACTGAGTATAAAGAGAGATTATTAGTAATAAGAATTCCCACTACATAACTTTTAATGATCATTCAATAATACGTTTCTGGGACACCTAGATGGCTCAGTCGGTTAAGCATCCAACTTCTGCTCAGGTCAAGATCTCATGGTTTGTGGGTTAACACCCTCGGACAGGCTCTTGCTGACAGCTCAGAGCCTGGCGCCTGCTTCCCATTCTGTCTCCCCCTTTCTCTACTCCTCCTCCACTTGTGCTCTGTCTCTCTCAAAAATAAATAAATGTTAAAATTAAAAAATAATAATACATTTCAAATGACTATTCCTAAAGAAATATATTTTCATTCCTATTATTATTTTAAACTGTTTATTTATTTTTGAGAGAAAGAGAGAGAGAGAGAGAGAGAGAGACTGAGCACAAGAGAGGGCAGAGCAGAGGAGGGGCAGAGAAAGAGGGGGACAGAGGATCTGAAGTGGGCTCTGCACTCTCAGACAGCAGCCAGCTTGCTGCTGGGCTCGAACTCAAACTGTGAGATCATGACCTGAGCCAAAGTCAGACGCTTAACCAACTGAGCCTCTCAGGCACCCCCTCACACTCCTATTATTGACTCTCCATAAATGTTTGTTAATAGTGGGGGAATTAAAAAAAAATTCTAAATGTCATGAGGGCAGTGATAAAACACATATGATCTATATTGAAAGGGTCATATCTCGAAAGGTGAAAGAATTTCCTCTTACAGAAAAGTTAGGGGAGTTTACAGCAGGTTTGTTCGTAATTGTCAGAAGTTGGAAGCAATCAAGATGTTCTTCAATTGATGAATGAATATATAAACTGTAGTACATCTATACCATGAACTATTATTCAGCATTAAAACTAAATGAGCTATCAAGCTATGAAAATACATGGAGGAAACTTACCTGCATACTAGCAAGTGAAAGAAGCCAAAATAAAAGCTTGTACACTGTATAAGTCCAACACTATGACATTCTGGAAAAGGCAAAACTATGGAGATAGTGAACAACTCTGTGGTTGTTGGAGGTGGGTCGGCGGTGTGGTGGGAGAGTCATAAGAGAGAACATAGACTTTTTTTAAAGTTTATTTATTTGTTTTGAAAGAAAGAGAGCGAGTGAGCAGGGGATGGGCAGAGAGAGAGGGAGGGAGAGGGAGAGAAAGGATCCCAAGGCGGCTCTGCACTGCCAGCACAACCCACAAACTGTGAGATCATGACCCGAGGCGAAACCAAGAGTCAGACACCCAACTGACTGAGCCATCCAGGCACTCCAGAGGACAGAGAATTTTTAAGGCAGTGAAAGAACTCTGTGATTTTATAATGATGGATGTGTGTCACTATATATTTGTCCAAACCCACAGAAAGTGCAACAGCAACAGGGAACTGTAATATGAATTATGAACTCTGGACGATGATGATGCATTAAACATAGGCTCATCAGTTTTAACAAAGGGACCACTCTGGTGAGTGATGTTAATAATGGGGGAGGTAAGACATATGTGGGGACTGGAGGTATATGGAAAATATCTATTCTTTCCTGCCAATTTTGTTTCAAACCTAAAACTGCTCTAAAAATCTAATTCTTAAAATAAAACAAAAATGTAAGGGGAAGAATGGGAGTTCATACTAGATCCATTTGCTAGGATGGCATACATCCTGACAGGAAATGTTTTAATCAGCAAGGTGAGGAGCACAGGGCCTAGGGAGGGAATCTCCACGTATGGCTAACAGAATTGTCATCACAATTCTGAGAATAAACAGCATGTTAACAAATGGACCGAGCTTAACAGCAAGAAGCCTTGGCCAGCTCCAGGCATATGGTATCCAGGAAGGGGGAATGGGTGTGGAAGGGACACCAGTGCTCTGTCTGTCACAGGTGAGTGGCAGGTAGAATACAGATCAGGAGCCCAGGTTTTCAGAATAACAGCACTAAGACTCTAAGGAAGAGTGAAAGTGGAAAATTCGCAAGTTTTATTTGCCACCTGGTGAGCAATGTGAGAGATAAGAATGCCCTTGTTCTAAGTCATTGCACCTATAATGATTGATTTCAATGCATTCTAGTTCTTTTTTGATTGATACTTTCCTCTTTCCTACCTAGTCTATCACCAATATCTAAAGTTTTCTGATTTTAGTGATTTTATTTCCTAACTATAAAGATAGTATGTTCACAATTTGGGATGCTTAATTCAGAAAAGGACAAATGAATTTTGTTATGTTCATGCAATGACTATTTCCAGAAAGAAAAAAAAAAAAAAGACTTGGAGAAAACATCTCTCCTTAAAAACCGTTTAACTTATACCCTCTTTTTTGTTCTCTGAAAATGCCTTACCAACATGACATTTCCACTCTACAGGGTTCTGTATATTGTATATCTGGTTTTCTGTTGAGTCAACTTTCTCTTCACTAAGAATATAACAGGGAAACACCCTTATCTCCTCTCAGTTGGGTTTTCTTCTTTAAGGAAAACCTATTTAGTAGACTATTGAAGAAGCAGGAGAGCCTGTCTAAATATAGATGTATTAAACTTGTTTCTTGTTGAGCACCTTTTTCATTCTACAAACCACATGTTACATCTTTATAATACATACAACACTAAGGGATATGGCAGTATTTCTCCAGTGACTCCATGGTTCTGACATTAATAAGTGTGTGAAGAGTAAATTCAGTATTCTGACATCATTAAATATATGAAAAGTAAGATGTTGCCATGTAGAAATAAAACCATGAGCACAAGAAAAATTTCAAGTTGGTTCACTTATCCTAATTTCTCAGCAGAGGTAACAAACTTTGTGCTGCCTTGAAGCCCGAGGCATGCTGGTAGATGTGAGATTACTTCTTAGTACAAGTCATTTGGTTGCTGTCATGGAAAATTATCACAAATACAACAATTTCAGATTGAAGTCAATCTCTATAATTAGTAATTTGTGTATTTGTTTCTGATCGTTGCTATAATAAATCACCACAAACTTAGTGGCTTATTCCATCCTATTTTTTTTCTCCTCATATTTGTGGAAGTCAAAAGTTTAAGATCAAGGGGGGCCTTCGTGGTTCAGTAGGTTAAATATACAACTTCAGCTTAGGTCATGGTCTCACAGATTATGAGTTGAGTGTCACATTGGGTGGGATGAAGCCCCACTTCTAGATTCTCTCTCTCCCTGTCTCTCATTCTCTACCCCTTGCTTACTTGTTCTCTCCTTCTCTCTCTCAGTAATAAATAAATAAATAAATAAATAAATAAATAGTTTCAAACCAAGGTGTTAGCAGAGCATTGTTGCTTCTGGAAATTTCAGGGCAGAACCCATTTTCTTACATTTTCCAGCCACTAGAGTCCACCTGCATTTCTTGGCTTGTGGCTCATTTCTCCATCTTCAATGTGCATCGCTCCAGCCTCTGCTTCTGACATCACATTTCTTTTTAATCTCCGAAACTGACTCAACTGCCTCCCTTTAACAACAATTCTATAATCATATTAGATTTGTCTAGATAATGCAGGGTAATTTCCCCCATCTCAAGGTCCTCAATTAATCACATCTGGAAGTCTCTTATGCCTTAATAAAACCATATATTCACAGGTTCCACTGATTTGGATAAGGACATGTTTGGAGGCTGCTATTCATTTTATTATAACATGGAATATGCAACTTTTATCGCCAGGCCTTTTTAAAACACAAATTAAATATGTAAAATGGAATAAAATTGGACAGAAAAATTCACAACCTAAGCCTAAAATAACTTAAAATCCTTTACAACTCTAGCATTTTAGATTATTCTTTTTCTTGAACAATGATTAAAAAATATTTGTACCACAAATCACAATATGACAATCTATATTGCAAGCATGTTAAATTTTACTTTTTCTTGAAGACAAAATATTTTCTGTATTTAAAAAATCTCAAAAAATGAGAATATATAACATATATTTCCATATTAAATTGTTCACTGAATTCAAGCAAATATTGAAAAAAATACTTTGTTTCAAGTCACTTTAATCAGAAACATTTTAACATCTTTTCAATCACTGGCAAGAATAATAAAAATAGAAGAGTTGAAAATCTATCCCAAACCATGTATGAAATGTGACAACAGAATGTCATATAGAAATATTAAAAAATTCAGGTGATATTTAAATATTGGAATCAACAAACATATTTATCTATAGGAATTAGAAGTATGGGGAAGAAGAATAGAAAAAGATTCATAGATAGTGCAATTCACCAGGGTGAGGGGTTTAAGATGAGAAACAGTTCGACAGACGAAAATGTCTATTTTCTGATGTTCAGCTATCTGTGGAATTTCTAGGCTGATATTTTCAAGGAGTAATCATTCCATTCAGCATCCTGGCTTATCTCTTTGTAGCCATCTATCTCCATTCAGAGGCTGCAAAAGCTAACTTTTAAAAATACTCCGTTTTTTTTTTTTCTACCATATGTTATAAAGTAGGTACCTCCAATTAGATGTACTTCTAGAACATTTTGGAATGCACAAGAGAGTTGGACAGAGAGACCATCTTTCAGTTGATTCACTCTTCCCACACCAAGTATAATTGTGAGGACACTGAGTCCTAAACCAATTTAGTCCCTATCTTCCATGCATCGACAGATGGGGTGCAGGTAGGGACAATATTTTGACATGCGGATCACAGCTACAGTTGTGCATTCTTTAACTCAACAATTTCTGTCATGGCCTCTGGGTCCTAGCCTTGAACTTGTGCCTCCAGTCCCTCAAAGATTTTAAAACATCTGATTACTGAGTTGAACCCCATTCTGTTAAAAACAGAATAAAAAATGTTTCCTGTTAGTGACCCCCTAATTAATAAAATTTGGATGAAAGTTACCCTATGAATCTGGATTTTAAGGCAAAGAATAAAATGGAGGGTATGCATTTGGGAATCATTAGAGTATAGATCTTAGTGATGGACAGGAAACTGAATGAGGTCATCCAGGAAATGTTACATGCATAGAAACACTGCAGAGGATTGATGCCATAGCTTCCTATGCCTTCTGATGACGCTGATACCAGTCAGAGAAGCTGGCAATAAAAGAGAAAGTATAACATCATGTCTTAAATAAGATGTCAAATCTGTTTCAACATTTCCTTTTCCATTATTTTACTACATTTCCTCTTCATTGTCCCTCAGTGATTTCCAAACTTTCATTATCTCTCGATCTGGTCACCCTATTTCCAGCTTCATTTGCCTGTGCTGGGGTCCACAGTAAACCAGTTCAAATATGCATGCTTTCTAATCATGCAATTATTCTTTTATTCACTGTTTTGAAATCATTTCTTGTCAAACTGTAAGCCAAGGCATTTTTAGATATTATATTTCTCTTCATGTTAGACAGCTGAGCAATTATGTAGAAATTTACAAAACCAAACTCATCCAGTTCTCTACAAATTCATAGCATCTAATATCAAATGTTCACTCAGCAGTGCTTGATAAGCCTTGTGCTGAGTTTATCACACACACACACACACACACACACACACACATGCTTGCCTCTGACAATAGTGTGTTCATTCTTTCCAAACTAATCCTTATTATTTATCATGTTTCTTTACATCTCATCCTTTTATTTCATTCATTCATTCATTCAAATTTTTTATTTAAAGACCATAAACCAGGCAATGATTCATGAGGTAGGGTATGATGGTAAACTAAACATAGAATCTTTGGTACGGACTTTTTAGAACTTGCAAAAAATATTCAATAACTATTAAGTTAATCTTGTTAGGGAGAATTTCAGGATTTTTTTGTGTGGGGTTGTCAGGGAAGAGCTCTTTGGTAAGGAAATATTTACAAAGAGAGTGGACATTAAGCTCTCTATTTTTCTGCTGCTGGGATTTTATATTGATTTATAAGAGTTTTCAATACATTTAAAGCATACATCTATTTCTTTTTTTTAATGTTTTTATTTATTTTTGAGAGAGAAAGAGTCAGAGTACAAACAGGGGAGGAGCAGAGAGAGAAGAAGACACAAAATTAAAAACAGTCTCCAGGCTCTGAGCTGTCAGCACAGAGCCCAACGTGGGGCTGGAACTCCTGAACTCAGAGATCATGACCTGAGTTGATGTCAGACACTTAACTGACTAAGCCACCCAGGTGCCCCTCCTTTTTTTACTTTGTAAACATACATGTATTTCTTATGTGTGATACATATTTACCTTTTAACTTGGATTATGGTATGCTGGATATATATTAGTCTTTCAACTATATAGCTTAATTTTATCAAACTTTTATGACTTCTGGACTTCAGATAATGGTTTAAATTAATTTTCTAATCAATGTAAAAGATTAATATTTCATTTATCTAATATTTAGTGTTTACATTGTAATTTTACTATTCCTTTGTTTTTTATGCTTAGAACTTGGATCCACTTGGAATTTGTTTTGTCATAAAGTATAAAATACTGATCTATCTGTATAATAGATAGATAATTAGATGGATAGATCTCCAGTCTTTTCTACAGCAATCTTTGAATAACCAATTCTTTCCATACTGACCTGAAATGTCATCTTAATTTTAAATGAAATTTTTATGTATATCTGAGTTTATTCTAAACTTCTTACTTTATTCCATTGTACAGTAGGATTATTATCAGTGTCAAGTTATATAATATTTAAATATATTACATTGCTTTAGTAAAAGATCATCAATCCAATGAACATATAAAGTAATATATAACTAACTTGGCTATAAAAGCCTTAGATTAGAGATAGGTAGATGGCTTTAGTAAAAAGCTTGTATTGACCAATAAGTATCAAAAAACCTTTCCTCATGACTGATTATTGTTTTTGTAGTTTCTAGGTCTTTATCTGATTAGAGTTCTCATGACCTTTATAGGTATCATAAGGTCCACTGAACATAATGTGAATAATTTGCTGCTTTTTTTTTTTAAGTAACATTTATGTGAAAAACTTTTGTTCCGTTTTGGTAAGGCGCTTTAGCATATGCTGGTTAAATTCTGTCTTCTTGTTAGAGCCTAAATCTGTTTTCATTCAGGTTGTTTGCTTTCTGCCTCCAAGCTAAAAAAAGATATTTAAAATCTTGGGAAAAATGATTCACACTCTCTTTGGCAGCTAAAGCTACAATCTTTGCCTTTTGCTCACTCCTTGGAATTTGATGAACTAAAAGATTAAGACAGTCATACCACATGTATAAACCAAATGCTTTTAGTTCTCATACTGACAACACAATTGCATGTGGCTTCTCAGAAAAAAGTCACTCATCTCTGTTGTTAAAATTGTTTTCATAGACCAGTAGTGATGGGAATCTGTCTTAAGATTTTTTTTAAGTGATGCATAACAGGCTTTTTCTATTGAAGAAAATGATAAAGGTCAATTTTCAGTGGAAACTGTAGAACCTAAAGCACACACAATTTGCGACCTGGATTTTTTAGGATCCCCCTGCTAGGACCCATAACATGTGATAAAATTTGGTTTTGTCAAAGGAAGTTCATCATGAGTCAAGGAAACACTGGCATACATCTACAGATCTTAGTAAAATCATTCCAAAAAGGAATTAAAATATAGGTAGTTTGGTTTTCATCATATGCAAATTGCTCTTAAAATTTACTGAACACTCAGTCTGTAGGAAAAAGAATCCACTGATAAGCTCTATGGAGGATGTAGTAAAAGGAAATTAGGCTGAGACTAAGATTTAGTAAATGGGTCATTTAGTTTACAAACGTTTGGTGTATTATCTTACTGAATGATTAACAGCACTGCCATGTAAGTGTGCAGTGTGATAAATATGAGGAAAAAAAAAAAACCCAAGGAATCTACATCTGCTTCCAAAGGTTGTCACATGGAGTGAAAGAAAAGTTAAAATATAAAGCAAGGGTTTGTACAATTCTGGACCCTTTGTCAAAATAGTATTGCAAAACAATACATTCCCAGTCTCTAGAAGCAGGAGGTAGAATCCTATTGATATAACTCACGGGTTGATTGAGCTTGAGCAAGGCCCTTAGCCCCTTTGGGCTAATAGAAACTGCGTCATGTGTTTTTGAGGTAGTACATATAATAATGCATAAGATATCTTGGAGCATAAACATACCACAAAATTTAGTATTTTCATTACTTTTATGGCATTCTTATCCACAGAGGTAATATACTTTCAAAGAAGACCTATTGTTGTCCTTAAAAATCTTACAACTTAGGATTTGAACACATTGTCTAATAACCACAGTACACAATGTCATCTTACGCAGTGATAAAGCAAAGACAAATAACAAAGATAGAAGAAAGATTCTACAGAAACTAAGAAAGAGAAAGACGAATTTTCTGCTGATAATGAGCCAGAAAGCTCTTTAAGAAATCAAGAGATGAGCATTTTGAGATTGAAAAGAAAACTTGCCCAGGTGATAGTGAGGTCGTTACTAAGGAAAGCGTTAGGTATAGGAAAAAACCACAGTGTAGAAATACTTAAACATTGTTGAGGAAACGTGTTTTCATGGAAGCTACGAAAACTTCACCAGTGTTTGTACCATAATTAGTGAACATCCAGTTTGGAACTATTAATTGGGCCGATCTGAGAGAAGCCGCTCTGCCAGTCGGCGCTACGCCTGCCCAGCAGCATGATCATCAGCGCTACGTGCTAGATGAACTGCAACTTCGCATTAAGAATCACTCCCAGAGTTGACTGCTCTGAGATTTATATTTTATGTTTTTAACGCTTGTTTGTGGCCAAATATATGACAGTAGCTAATATTAATAAGCTAACACAGCACCCCTTAATTTAACAATATTGTCCTAGACATATGCCACATATTATGGGTAGATTAACACAAATTAGTTTCTTGATGAGCTTACAGATGCTTTTGACAAGCATTTTGTAAAAGGAAACTTTTGCCAATTTATTCATATTTCTGGTAAAATTATATGGCCAATAGAAATATGAGCTGTGAAATACTTTTTGAAAATCACAACTTAATTATCTTCAAGAATTCAGTGGTCTTTTATTCTAGCCCAACTCTCCCTCTAACTAGCTACATGACCTTGCATTTGTTATGCAAGCTCCAGAGTTCTTTGTTTCAATATCTCTAAGCAAATTCTGGACTAACTGACATCCCTGGTCATTTGTGGCCAAATCATTATATGATTGCAGTTACATGAATACACCTCTGACAGAAATGAGAGAGTTAAAATTAGGATAGTAAATCAGGGAGTCGAGAGAAGGGCAATAAACAGGGCTATATACAAATCTCTTTAAAAATAATCATTTTAAGTTTATGTAAAGGCTATCGTATCAAATTTACTGTATAAAGTTAACAGAAATATACATTAATAACTTCCCTCTAAATTAAAAATAATCTATAACTCATAAATGCTTCTATTATTTATTGGGGGAAATTTTTCAAAAGAATTTTCCATATTTGCCAGTTTTAGGCTTCCTTCTTGTACTCTGTCTGATACATGTTATCCAAGCAGCTCTCCACACTTGAACATACATACCACCTAGGGATCTTGTGAAAATGGAGATTCTGATTTAGTAGGTTGGACATGAGACTGAGATTTTGCATTTCTAACAAGTTTTTAGGTCATGCCTATGCGGCTATCTGAGAACTGCACTCCCTGTGGTAAGGCACTGAAAGACTTCTCAAGATTCCTTCTTTGAATGGCCTTGTTGCTCCCTTAGTGGTGGCTACTATTCTTGTTTTCTGAAACTCCTGACTGAAATCCATCTGATCCAGCTGTTTGGGCCCCAAACCCTGGAATCATTCTTTTTCTTAGATCTAATGTCCAATCTTGTCAGAAACACTTTGACACATATTCAGAATATGACCATTTCTGTCTTCTAACAATACTTCAACTGCACCATATGCTACTGCATTGGTCAAAGTCCTTTCAATGTCCTCCTGGATTAGCATAATTGCTTCTTAGATGCTTCCTTGCACGTACCTTTGCCCTACAACGTCTATTCTCAATATGGATCTTGGGTTACACTTCTGAAATCTAAGTCAGATCCTGTCATTCTCTGGCTCATAAGGATCACATGACCCATTTCATTCCAAATGAAGGCCATTTACCTTACAATGTCTGACAAGGTTGTACATAATCTTGCATTCCATTACCTCTGTGAATTTATCTTTCGCTATCGTCCCCTCCTATGGCCACACCGACCTTTTTGATATTCCTTGAACATGCTAGGCATGCTCCTCTCTATTTCTCAATAAGGTCAATTATAACCACAATTAAAAATTGTACTCACAGGGGGGCCTGGATGGCTCAGTCGGTTAAGCATTGATGTTCAGGACTTCAGCTTAGGTCATCATCTCAGGATTAGTGAGTTTGAAACCTGCACTCTCTGCTGTCAGCATGGAGACCACTTGGGATCCACTGTCTCCCCACCCCTCTCTTCCCATGTCCACATACACGTATGTGCACACACTCTTTCCCTCTTTATTTCTCTCTCAAAAATAAATAAACATTAAAAAATTGTTATTCACTTTCCAGGCCACTCCTGATTCCTCTTACTGTACTGTTTCTTTTTTCACCTTTGTTCTTTTTCTAAAATGCATATGTACATATCAATTACCAACTCTTCACATACTAAATAATCTATCAAAAAAATAAATTATCTATTGAATATGTTCATTGATTTGAAAAAAAAATCTGTTCATGCCAGTAGAATATAAACTACTCAAGGGCGGAGTTATTACCTGTTTCCTTTATTCTTCCCTCTGAGGATTTAATCTCATCATGTCATCAGTGCCCAACACATATTGGGTACTAATTAAAGATATGTTGAAGGAAGTGACCAATATATAACTTGGAAACCTAAGCTGGAGAGGTTGCCTTGATATCACTGAGGCAGATGTTAGGTACTAGTAGACTGTGAAAGAAACAGGAGGCTTATGATTAGAAGAAACAGGCCTGGAAGAGAAGCAATATGAAGGAATCAAAGCAAGATATTTGTTTTCATTATTTTAAAAGAAAGGAAAACATTTTATCATAATTGTAAATTGAAGAAAATAATTGTCAGATACATCAGATATACAGATGGTACTTGACGAAGCCATGTTTCAGAGTTATTTGAGAAAACCAAAGGCTTAAGTAAAGAACTTGCCCTCAAGCAGGAACAAAATGTGTATTCCTTCAGAATTAAAATGGGTAGGAATAAATACATATTTATATATTCAGGATCAGGACTTGGAAAAATCCAGTTTATTTCAATCTTATTAGTTAATGGAGATTTTATGATAGGGATAGTGAGAAGAGAAGGAAGAGGGTAGGGTAAGTGACTATGTCTAAGATTTGCTGCTTAGGGTAGAGAAAAAGGCTAAAAAGGGATGAATGTTAAGAAGATCAGTCATGCAGAGTTACATGATGATGTGGGTTGTCTGCATTGCTAGAATAATGCTGAGTTCGGGTTTGCTTACCAAGTATAGTAGTAGAACAGAAATGGTTCAGGTGATCAAATATTGAGTCTATACTAAATGGGGAGTTGCTAAGGCCAGAGTAAGACTTATCAGCTATCTTCAGGACTGGAATCAAAAATAGAAGGAATAAGGGATTTCACCCAGAGCCTAAGATATTACAGTTTAAAATAATGGAGTGAATTAATTAAGAGGGACAATATTGTCCAGGTTATGGCCATACATTGGGCGGTTAAAGAGGGGTGGAGGTGAAGAGGATTAAGAGTTAAGAAGAATAAGAAAGCACTGTGAGATGGTGTTGGTTTATCATTTATAAGAACGTTTTACCATGCATCCTGATCTTTCAGGTTAGGTCTGTTCTATGACTGTTTTTCCATATTTTTCTTTTTTTAAAATGTTTTTTAATTTATTTTTGAGAGACAGAGAGAGCGCAAGCAGGGGAGGGTCACAGAGAGAGAGAGAGGCACAGAATCTGAAGCAGACTCCAGGCTCTGATCTAGCTGTCAGCACAGAGCCCAATGCGGGGCTCGAACCCATGAACCGGGAGATCATGATCTGACCTGGAGTTGGATGCTCAACGGCCTGAGCCACCCAGGCACCCCTGTTTTTCCATTTTAAAGATCAATAAGCTTCCCTTTATACTCAAATGGGTCCCAGTTTGAATGAAGAAATATTAGGTAAATCCATATACAGGATGTATCACTTAGAGATAGATGCCAAATTCTTAATTTTTGAGAGTATCAGTAAGTCAATAAACCTCGTAGTGAGAAGGAGTAGGCAGATAGTGCAAGGCATACAGACATACACACTTCAGATTAGCATAATTTCTTCTTTGCATCAGTCTTCCTAAAAGTGCAGTAAAAATGTTTCTTTGTATTTAGTATATGTCTCTCATAAATCTACCTCAACATTTTATTCAAAACAAAGCAAATCATTCCTAGACCATTCAGGACTTCAAATATGAAAAAGCAGATATTGTGACCACTGTGATGCTATTTCTTTAAGCTAAGCATTCTCAATTTCATCCAATGCTTCCCATTTAAATACTTTTTAATTCTTTACTGTCTTGATCACTTTTAAAGGTAGTGATCAAAAATAAGAACAATGCTTTGTCTTATCTGATGAATGAAGACAGAACAGGTTATAATAGTTTTTTACAGAGTGTTACTATTCCTACTTAGGATGCTCACATAAAAATTAATTTTGGGTACTTTCTTGGTTTTGATTTGTTTTGCTTTGGGCTTCCATAATAGAATCTAGTCCACAACTGGTTTGGTTTACTCTCATAGAATTAGTTTTGTATCTCCCTAGAGTTTCAGACTCATATAGTTGACTGCTTTTCTGATAGCTCAACATGAATGTTGATAAAGTGTATTCGCAGGGCCCAAATAGAACTATTTTTCTAACTTTGAAAAAATTGATGTATAGTTAACATCCAGTGTTATGTTAGTTTTGGGTGCACAATATAATTGGACAATCTTATGCATTACTCATTGTTCATCACTATAAATGCATTGTCAATCCCTTTCATCTGTTTCACCCATTCTCCCACCCACATGCCCTCTGATGACCACCAATTTATTTTCTGTATTTAAGAGTCTGGGTTTCTCCCTTTTTTATACGTTTGTCCAATTGTTTTGTTTCTTAAATTGCACATATGAGTGAAATCAAATGGCACTTGTCTTTCTCTAACTTATTTCACTTAGCTTTATACCCTCTAGGTCCATCTATGTTGTTGCAAATGACAAAATGTCATTCTTTATGGCTGAGTAATATTCCATTATATGTATGTTTGTATATGTGTCTGTGTGTTTCCACATCCTTTTCATCCATCCATTGATGGACATTTGAGTTGCTTTCATATCTTGGCTACCGTAAATAATGCTGCTAGAAATATAGGGCACATATATCTTTGAATTAATGTTCTCATTTACTTTGAGTAAAACCCAGTGGTGGAATTACTGAATTATATAGTAATTTTATTTTTAATTTTTTAAGGAACACCCAGCCTGGTTTTCACAGTGGCTGAACTAATTTACATTCCCACCAACAGTGCATGAGGGTTCGTTTTTTTTTTCTTTCCACATTCTCACCAACACTTGTTATTTCTTGTCTTTTTTATTCTAGCCATCTGACAGGTGTTAGATGATATATAATTGTGGTTTTGGTTATTATCTCTCTGATGATTAGTGATGTTGATAATCTTCTGAAGTGTCTGTTTGCCATCTGTATGTCATCCTTGGAAATATGTCTATTCAGAAAATCTGCCCATTTTTATTTGATTTTTTTGGTGTAGGTTTGTATGACTTCCTTGTATATTTTGGACATTAACTCCCTGACAGATATATTATTTGCAAATCTCTTCTTCCATTCAAAAATATGGCTTTTCAATTCGTTGATGGTTTCCTTTACTGTGCAAAAGATTTGTATTTTGATGTTGTCCCACTCAATAGTTTATTTTGGCTTTTGTTTCCCCTGCATAAAAAGACTTATCTTGAAAAATGTTTCTATGGCAAGTGTAAAAGAAATTACTGCCTATGTTTTCTTTTAGCAGATTTATGGTTTCAGCTCTCATATTTACGTTTTTAATCCATTTTGAGTTTATTTTTTGTATATGGTATTTAAAAAGTGGCCCAGCTCCATTCTTTTGCATGTAGCTGTTAACATTTCCAGTACTTTACTGAAGAGACTTTTCTCCCCATTGTATACTCTTGCCTCCTTTGTTGTAGATTTATTGACCATATAAGAGTGAGCTTATTTCTGGGCTCTCTATTTTGTTTCTTTGATCCATGTGTCAATTTTTGTGCCATTACCATCCTGTTTTGGTTACCATAGCTTTGTGATATATCTTGAAATCTGGGATTGTGATACCTCAAGCTTTATTCTCTATCATGATTGCTTTGGCTATTCGGGGTCTTTCATGGTTCCAAACAGATATTAGTGTATTTGTTCCAGTTTTGTGAAAAATGCTGTTGATATTTTGATAAGGGTTGCATTAAACCTGTAGACTGTTTTGAGTAAGATGGACATTTAAATAAGGTTTTTCCAAATTAAACAGAATTCTTGATCCAATTTTAAAAACAAAATCAAAACTCAATTACTTCTCTCTTTCTTTATTGTTACAATCCTTCTCCAAGACAGCATTTGTTCTTGCCAGTGTTACAACAAATACCACTAACTGTTCCTTGTACTCCCAATTTCTGTGTTTGTCTGCATTCTAATATACACAATGTAACTCAATATTTAGGAAAAAATATATCATTTGTCAGTGGTTTCTACTATAGTTGTGAAAAAAATGCAAATGCTTTGTCATGTCTGGTAGTCCCTACATAAAATTGTCAACGTCTTCAACTTTATCACATCTGTCTTTCATTTACTTCATCCCTTTTTGGCCAAAGTCATACTTTAGAGCCTTCATATTTATTCCACCTAAAATGTACCCTCCTGGATATTCACATAGTTGGTTTCAATAAGAATATCAATATTTCATATAGTTATATTCTGACCACCAAGTCTCATTTGGCACGTTCACATCACTATCCATCTTAACAGGCTATTTTATTTTATTCCTCACACTTGGTACAATCAAAAATATTTTCTTTTCTGTATATGTGTGACTATAAGACTATGTTTAGCCTTCTGGCCAGAATAAAATCTCATAAAATCAGGGGATTATCATTATTGTTAACCTGTATTCCCAGTAGATACTGGGATGTCTGGGATGAAGTAGCTGTTTTAGTCAATATTTATGAGAAAATGCATTATTTTTGTATAGAGAGAATGCCTGAAACATTCAAAGTTTCAGACAATTGCAGAACTCTGGTAGAAGATTATCATTTTTTATCATGGTTCTTTAAAAGAAAGTGAAAAACAAGTTGGGTTTTCCTCTGATATTTACTGGAAAGGGGATTAAGTAACCTAGCATAAATAACAGAAATCTGCTTCTTAGTATTCAAGATGGATTTATAACTAATTTAAATCTTTGTAGGTTTATGAGAGAAGCACAAAAATGAGAATTATGGAATGGTTTTCCTATTAAAATCAACAAGGATTAGAGATAGCAGTATTCTAAAGAGCTTAGGTAGGACATGGTTTGGGATTTCTCTACTTGGAAGACCTCTGAGCATTCTTTAATATATTTTTATCAGGGATCATGACTTAAGTAGATACATTACACAAAGATTGACTCAAGCCTTTTACCATGGACCAAATAGCTCAGTAGTTATATTAATGGAACCTAACATGCTATAGTAATTAAATTCAGTATACATATTTATTTTCTTATTTATGTGCTTTTTAAAAGTTTATCTTTGCCAAACCTATTTAATTACATTTTTTTCCTTTTTCTGATTCTTTGTTCTTTTGTATATTAGGTGTGTAGAATACGGTGTGTGGAACCAAATCATATTTTTTAAAATAGTTTATTGTCAAATTGGTTTCCATATAACACCCAGTGCTCTTCCCCACAAGTGCCCTTCTCCATGTCCACCGCCACTTCCCCCTTCCTCTCCCCCTTCGATTTATCCAAGGGAGACAGAAGTGCTGATACATAGGGGCACATGTACCCCAATGTTCATAGCAGCACTTTCAACAATAGCCAAATCATGGAAAGAGCCTAAATGTCCAAGTCATATTTGGTTCATAGCACAATCATCATCAACCTGTAGAAGCATGTTTTTCTTTTGTTATTGCTGTTATCTGGCTTAGAGTTATTTTTTTAAATAATGTTTATTTATTTTTGAGAGAGAGAGACACAATGTGAGCAGGGGAGGATCAGAGAGAGAGATACACACATAGAATCTGAAGCAGGCTCCAGGCTCTGAGCTGTCAGCATAGAGCCCAACACAGGACTTGAACTCAGGAACCATGAGATCATGACCAGAGCCTAAGTCGGATGCTTAACTGACTGAACCACCCACAGGCACCCCTGTGTAAGAGTTCTATAGTTGATAATGACTTTTCTGTTTGCTACTGGGTATCTTGAAACATTCTTATAAAGTCTTTCCTGTGTATGTTTGTGCACATATGCATGTATGCATAGGTGTGTATATGTGTTAGAAATAAGTATTATTTTCTTTGAAAATTATTCACTATTAATCTCACATCTTTATTCTCTAAAATTAATCCAGTGATATTAGAAAACTCGGTATGTATATTTAAGGGATTAGAAATCACAGACATATGAAAGGAGGAATTCTAAGTTTCTTCATTATATTACGGTTGAGTCTGTCAAATTGAGATAAATCTTCCTTTTTCTTTCCTTTCTTCCTTCTTCCATCACCCTTTGTTTTTCCCCTTTTTCTCTTTCTTTTCTCCCCTTCCTCCCTTCTTATTTTATTGAGTTATAATTGCCATAAAACATTGTGTGAATTTACAACTTGTTGATTTGATATGTTTACATATCACAATATGGTTACTATCATGGTATTAGTTAACATCTCTATCAGGCCACATAATTATAATCTCTTCTTTGTGGTGAGAACAATTAAGTCTTAGCCTTGTAGTTTATAACAGAGTATTTTTGACTATAATCACTATGCTGTGCATTAGTTCTCCAGAATTTATTTATCTACTGGTAGCAAATTTACACCTTTAAATGACATCTCCTCAATTCCCCCACCCTAGAGCCCCAATTGACATTCTACTCTGTTTTTACAAGCTGTTTTTTTTCTTCAGATTCTGCATGTAAGTGAGATTATACAGGATTAATTTAGTATTTGTCTGTCTCACTTATCTTACTTAGCATACCTCCCTCAAGCTCTATCCATGTTGTTGTAAATGTCAGATGTCTTCTTTCTCACAGCTCAGTAATATCCCATATTATATATACACAAACCATATCTTCTTTATTAATTTATTCATTGATGAACATTTAAGTTTTTTCCACAATTGAGCTAGTATGAACAATGCTTGCAATAAACATGGGGGTGCAAATACTTTTTTAATAACCTATTTACATTTCCTTTGGAGATATACTTGGAAGTGGGATTGCTGGACCATATGGTAGTTCTATTTTTTATTTAATTTTTTTTAGGAATCATTATACTGTGTTCTATAGTGATTGAACCAATTTATATTCTCACCAATAGTCCACAAGAGTTCCCTTTGCTCCACACCCTACCAACAACACTTATTAGCTCTTCTCTTCTTGATTATAAATAACCATTCTGATGGATGTGAGATGATATCTAATTGTGCTTTTATCTAGCTCATTGATACTTTAATATTATTTCCACCTTTATTCAGCTATTCAGCCCTTTTTACTAGGGTTACATCACTTCTACAACAAATTACTACACACTTAGTGGTTAAAGGAATGCAAATTATCTTAGAGTATGTAGTTTAGGGTCTAACAATAGTCTCATTGGGTTAAAGTCACGGTACCTTCATGGCTGTATTGCTTTCTGGAGCCTCTAAGGGAGATGATCATTCTTTGGCTAATGATCCTCCTTCTTAATCTTCAAAACGAGCAACAGTGGGTAGATCATAGAACCTCTGTTTCTCCCTGACCTCTTACATTATAACATCTTCCTCTCTTTCTTTTCTGCTTTTCTCTTCCACTTAAGGACTCTTGAAATTATAATGGTTCCACCAGATAATCCAGTATAATCTTTCCATTTCAAGGTCTGTTCTCTTAACCATATATTGCAAGGTTTTTATAGTCATTTGAAATAGCACATTCAAAGGTCCTGGAGACTGGGACATGGAGATCTCTTGAGAGTATTTACCACATCCAATCAGTGAAAGTTTTGTTTCAGATATTTACTATTTTTGTCTGAGAATTTTAACTTGTATTTGAATTACTTTATTATTTTTACCAATTTCTGCTGAAATTTCCTATATTTTTATGTATTACAGGCACATTTTCCTTTTCATTGATAACCAAAGTTATGATTGCTTAAGAATTTTTATCTGCTATTTATAATACCTGTAGTTAGTCTCTGTATATTGTGCCTTTCCTTTTTAGGTATGATTATGTTTCCGATTTCTCCATCTGTTGGTAATTTTAAAATGATTCCTGGATATTTTGAATATTATATTTTTAGAGACACTAGACTCTGTTATATTTCTCCAAACAATATTGATTATTTTGTGTTTTAGTTTTATTTTGGCAGAAAATTAACTTGATTGTACTTAAAACCCAAAATTCAGTACAGTGATTTTAGTCTTTGTTATGACATTTAAGAGTATGCTCTATGCATGTGGTACATGGGTCAGGCAATGATGTGAGCATACATTTATACATAATTTATCATTTCTCCCCTCAGGTTTAACTTTTTAGGGTTTTTCCATCACTTTCAAGCAGAGTTGTTTGTCTCAAATTCTATTCTCTGGTTTTTCAAGGCAAAATTAGGGCAGTTTTTCTATGAGAATTTGCCTCTTAGAGTGAATGATCAAATGCATAGATATCTTATCCAGGGTCATTCCCTTTTTCAAACTGTTATTCCTTCTTCCAAATCTTGACTCTCTGTTAAAATCTCCAGGTCTCCCTCCCTCTTCCTATTCGTCATCCCTCCTCCTTTCTACTCCTTCTCCTATGTCTCTTCCTCCTCCTCTTTTGTCTGTTGGTGTTTGTAATATCCTGCATAGGATATATAGTTCTGCAGGAGGGTTGGTATAAGAGTATACCTAAAAAAAAAAAAGTCTAAGTAATGTTGGAACTTTATTTTTATAAATTTTATGCTTAGAGTTTGCATTTTTCTTATTTTCAAGTTAATTCCCTTTGAAATTTAAAAGAGTTTGCAAGGAAGCATCTTTTCTGCTCAAAGCCTAACTGAAAACAGATTTTCATTTTATAATACATTGAAACATTTTTAAAGACATCATCAAACATTGACTGTAATGGCTCAATTCATTTCTGATGTTCTTTTTGTTAGATACTAATCCTGGTGTAAATTGAACCTACTTTACTCTTTCATTTATTTATTCATTCATTCACTTAAATAATATTTATTCAGCTCCATATGAAACATATTTTTGAGTGATGAAGTTATAAAAGTGACCAACAAAAGGCATAGCCCCTATAGCTTAACAGAAAAGAATAATGTTCTATGGATGTCTCACACACACACACACACACACACACACACACACACACACACACACTTTCCAGTAGGATAAAATATATGAAGCAGAGGGGCATTCTGATAAGAAAACATTAGATTGAAATAATTTATGTATGGAGACTAAGGTAGGCTTTTCTGAGAAAGCCACTATTGAACTAAGATTTGACACAAAGTAAGATTCAGTTAAACAAAGATTGGGTACAGTGGATGAATACAGAGATAAAATTTCAGGCAAGCTAAATAAGTAGCTTGGAGTGTTCAAGATGGAATTGAAAAGAGGTCAGAGTAGCTGGAGGACAGAGCATGAGGTGAGCGAAAGTATAATGTTAAATGACACTTAGGAGGCCGACGGAGATCAGATGACCCAAGCTCTGCGGGCCAAGCTATATCTTGATCTTTGTCCTTAGAGCAAGGAATATCAACATACTCCTTGTTGTTAGCTTTCACAACATTCACAGGCTGAAAGTATGTGTTTCTTGTGTTTTCAGATAACTAAGAATAAGTTCCTTATATAAATCGTGTCTATATTCTAATTCACAGGAATTTTAGTATCATGGACATTAAGATAGATAAAAGAACATAAAATTCTGCATGGAAGACAAAACAAAGGAAAATATTTGAGCATATGTTTTATTTAATAAACTATATTTATTTATTTAATGTTCATGGAAGGATGGCTCATAGTTTGATGGAGTAGTCTACATATACAAGTTTTTTTAAGTGGTATTTAAAGCATCCTGATTAAACACATGTCGGAGCATAATTATAGCATATCTAGAAGAAACTGAGTGGCTGTAATATTTTTCAAAATCACAGTTTGTGAACTCACTGGGGCATGGTCATATCTGTTTCAATCTTGTAAGGAATATAAATTATGCTCATCATTTTAGAGGGGTCTCAGGGGGGGTAATCACATAGTTATACATGAGCAAACTTGAACCTATTACAAACAGTATTTAGCAATGCATTCATTATTTCTGAAATGCCAGCTTATATACATGAAAATTACCAATATTATATTCAAGGAAAAGCAATAGAGTTCATGATTAATGAATAGTCTAATACCTGAAACTCACCCAGATACTTCTTTTAAGTCTGAGGGAAATGTGTACCATTGATAAGTATCTGATCAACTCCAGCTGTATTTTAATCCCATTTCAATCTATCATCACAGAAAATATTGACTGTTGTTTTTCCTCAGACATGCAGCTGTCAACTATCCAACTGTGGTCTAGATTTACATTATAGTCTTATTTCCTACCTATTCATTTTCATCTAAAACACTTGTTTCATGAACAGCTTTTGCTGTCTGAAAAAGGAAAGCAGGATGTGCGGTCTCATCAAACCTGTCAATGAATGTTCATGGGCACAACAAGTAGTATTTGCTAAATTCAAGGGAATATATTTTTACTTGAAGAAGTGATAAAATCACTATACATTCATGTGTGTGATTAATGTAATACTTACCCTTCCAGTGAAAAGACATTCATTGTGTGCCAGAAGTTATTTTTTTCCCCATAATATTTTATTGTCAACTTGTTTTCCATACAACACCCAGTGTTCTTCCCCACAAGTGCCCTCCACCATCATCACCACCTCTTTTCCCCCCTCCACCTTCACCTTCAACCCCCAGTTCATTTTCAGCATTCAATAGTCTCTCAAGTTTTACATCCCTCTCTCTCCCCAACTCTCTTTCCTCCTCCGCTCCCCCTGGTCCTCCATTAGGTCTCTCCTGTTTTCCCGTTAGGCCTATGAGTGCAAACATATGGTATCTGTCCTTCTCTGCCTGGCTTACTTCACTCAGCATGACACCCTCAAGGTCCATCCACTTTCCTACAAATGGCCATATGTCTTTCCCTCTCATTGCCATATAGTAGGCACAACTATTCAGGGGCTTTTGTAACTTGGCCTACTTTCCAAGTGAACTTGTGATAGGCTCTTGGGGGTGGGAGGAGGGTTCTGGCCAGTAGTTATAAGAACCCTCCCCCACCCCCAAGAGCCTATCACAAGTTCACTTGGAAAGTAGGCCAAGTTACAAAAGCCCCTGAATAGTTGTGTAGTCCTTAAGAAAAATTTAAAGAGGCTTTGTAAGCAGTAGCAGAATGGACATATTGGTGAGGATAAGCAAGAATGCAGTGAAAATTAAATCCAAATGTAATGGCTCAACAAAATAAATTTTAAAAATGTATTTTTTGGGTAAAACATTTCTTGGTGACTGGTCATGTTGATGGGACCACTCTCTTCTATACTGTTTTGAAGGAATCCTAACTCCTTCTGCCTCATACCTGAACCATCATATAGGATATCAATTTTAACTAGATCCAGTCATTGCATGAGGAAAGGGCACATAGAAGAGGCCTATGGACTTCCTAAAAGCCTTGCTTCAGAGATCCCTCATCAGGTCCATTCACTTTCTATTAGGAAGAACTAATCATATGAATACCCATAACTGTGAGGAAACTCGAAAATATAGTCTTGTCTAAGTATTGATTTCAAAGTAAAGTTCAATATTATGGGGAGGAGAAAAGATTTTGGTAGATCACTTCTTTTCTCTGGCACAGAGAAATGTTTCTATTCAATTGTTCTGCATATAAAGGATATGATCTTTGTTTGTTTATTTGATTTGCTTGTTTGTTTTTCTGGCTAACTAGGTATATGTGAAGCTCTCAAAGGCTAAGTAACTTACACTAATATTTATAGTTTGGAATAAACCTATAAGAAACAAAGCCAACACATAGAGCTCAGATCGCTAAACAGAGAAAGAAATTAAACACAATATTCCTCATCAACCTAGAACAAAATAAAGCATGGATTTTTGTGAATAAGGTGAATGGGTATTAGGGTTTGAGATTAATGTGGCATTTCCAGTAATGATATAATAAAATATTTTTATTACTTTACCACATTTTTATAAAGACTCATTATTTTACTATGTACTATGAACACTGTTCTGTATTTCCAATACTCTAGGAAATTTCAGGAAAAAAAGAATATGCCCCAAGCAATTACACATGAGATAAACTATCTACAGAGAGTAAATGCAAAATCTAGTTTAACATAGTTGCCACAAAGTATGACTAACTAAAATAGTTCTTTTTTTAATTTTTAATGTTTATTTTTTAGAAAGAGAGAAACAGAGTGCAAACAGAGGAGGGACAGAGAGAGAGAGAGAGAGAGAGAGAGAGAGAGAGAGGGAGACACAGAATCTGAAGACAGGCTCCAGGCTCTGAGGTGTCAGCACAACACTTGATGTGGGGTTCAAAAACATGGACCACAAGATCATGACCTGAGCCATAGTCTGACGCTTAAACAACTGGGCCACCCAGGTGCCCCAAATAGTTTTGAAATTAGAAATGTTTCTTAATGCCCTTCTACCCTACTTTTATAATCTTTATTTCCACCAGCAGAAACAGTGAGTAAATTCATAGATTATTTTGAATAATAAACATCTTTATTCCATGAGCTATGAGATGGAGGAGGGTTAATTTGCATCTCAGGAGTTGGATTTTCCTCTCGTCACATGCACAAAGCCATCTGCTTCACCACAGGGGAAGCTTCAATAACCAAAAGCTTTTCCTACTACTCTTAGTCACCAGAAGGTCAATGATCTTGGTTATCTTTTTCCTTTCACCATATTTTTTCTTGGATTTTATTTTACTTTTCTTTGTTTAAAGTTTCACCTTACTCAAATGTAGTCTTTGTCTTTTTCTGAAGACACTAAAGACAGTGTTCAAAGGGTCTCCTTTATCTGCAGGTACAGTGCAGGTGCAGTGTGCTGCTGATGGGCACAATGCAGAACTTTATGAAATGACTCGTAAATTATGTCCATGGTCCTAGCTTTGTGAGTATGGTTTTTGAAACCCCCAGATACATGCACCAGAACAGGCTCAGAACATAGTACTTCAATACATCACTGCCATGGACTGTGTACGTGCAGAAAGGACCCAACTTCTATTTTCTGGAGGGCATCCCAGCACATACCTTAATTGCTTATGGTGGAGCCTTCTCTTGCCTCCCTCTTGTGGTGCTTGGAAGATGTCCACTGCTCAGTTCTAGATGAAAAGAACAATTTGAAGGGTGCCTGAGTGCTCAGTTGGTATAAGCAGCCAACTCTTGATTTTGGTTCAGGTCATGATCTCACGGTTTGTGAAATCAAGCCCCATGTCAGGCTCTGTGCTGACAGTGCAGAGCCTGCTTGGGACTCTCTCCGTTTCTCTCTGCCCCTCCCCTGCTCATGTGCACTCTCTCCTGTCTCTCTCAAAATAAACAGTTTTTTAGAAAATTATTAAACAAAGAGCAATTTGATTGACAATGACAGCTATTTTTAGTGTCATGTGTCTACAATTTTGCACTCACCTAGAATAAATCTAAAGTTCATGGAGACATTTATGTTTTCCTATAAAAATTTATTTCAGGGTTTTATAGTCTGCAAATATCTTACAGGTAGATTGAAGGATAAGTGTTGTTTTAAGGGCTAAATGGCAAATGTGGAAATCTCAGCGTATTATATGTTCATTCATTGTTATTTTTATGGTAATAAATGGAACATAAATTTACACATAAATTTAACCATTTTAATTATATGTACCTTTCTATATAAACCAAAGAAGGATGTGACTGCTATTTCTTCTTCAAAAGGCAGTAGATCTTAGTGATGAAAATGTGATCAACCCAATAGCCTAAGTGCAAAACTAAGTTGTGCCACTTATTTGCTGTATGTTCTTGAGCTAATCACTTTTCATCTCTTTTTTCTCAGTTTCCATATCTATAAATGCAGGTAATAAGAGCATATGACTCTTGGATCAATTGAAGATTAGATATATACATACTTAAACCCAGAAATATGCAAAGAATATAATAAATTTTATATATTATTATTGTTGCTTTAGCTCACAGTTTTATTAAAGTCAAAAGCAACACAAGAAACAAATTAACAAGAAAAAATAAAACTAGTGAATATTTATAAAAAATAGACATTAATAATATGTAGTAATGAAAATATTTTCCCAATTTATTGAAAACCAACTCAACCTGAAGGTATCTTTTAAAAGTAAAACATTGCTAATGGAAATATAAAAATCTACCACTTTCCATCTTGAAAATATTAAAAAATGTAACATAATAAAGGTATATGTGGAAGTAGGGCAATAAAACCAAGGATAAGGTGAGGACAAATGATCTCCTTAAATAAAATACAAAACCACACATTTTATAGATGGTAACATGTAAGTAGGTATAAGATAGTCTATTAATCAGTCTCTGAGATTTCACATATAACCAAAATTTGCTTATTTCTTCCATATTCTAATATTCAGCACTACTATATTTTGGTTACATAAACTCAAGGAGGAAACTTTCATTTAAAGATGATTTTCCTACAGGTAAGTAGACATTTTCATCAGCTTTTTATTATTTCACCGCTAAATGTGTGTAAGAGTCCCAGGATCATTAGATCTATGAGAACAGAAACCACCATAAAAGATAGCAAATAAAGCAAACAGAAGGAAAAAAACTCAGATGAAATAAGCAAGTGTAAAAAGAGATGGAAATTTATCTTAAAATGTAATATTCTGAGAAGGGAATCAAATATAAGATGTTATAAAAAGGAAAAATTAGAAAATTAAGAAATTTAAAAGTAAGATAAATTTTTAAAAAATCAAAATTTCGATATAAGGTAGGAAATAAAAAAATAAGAAATTTCCTGCTAAGTAAAAGACAGCCAGAGAATAGTAGTAGAGAAAGTATAAGGGAGTTGAGAATTAATATTGGAATTCAAACATATACCAGATGGAAATTCAGAATACTTCAAAAATAAAAATTAAAGGTTGTCACAGAAATAAGATAATAATTATACTCAGCATAACCATGCAATAATGTCTCATTATGGCATGTAATTGTCAAAAGAGAGAGATAGAGACAGAGAGAGATGATGGAGAAAGAGAGCGAGAGAGAGAGGTGAAATGAAAAGCTTTAACAATGAGGAAAAAAAGGGCGTTTGATCACAAAAATTTTTGCACCTAAGAATCCTAACATCAACATTGGGAGCTAGAAGAAAATAAACAAATGCCTCAAAAATTCTGAGGCACAATTAATTTCAGTCTCAAGTTATGTACCTAGATGGAATGATTTATCAATTTTGAAAGTAAAATAAAGACATGTTTACATAAGCAAGTCTCCAAGAATTTGATTTCCGTGAACTCTTTGTTAGGTTGGTGAAATCCACGAAAATCAGTGTTTACACCTAGGAAAAGGAAAATGCGGGATGCTGAAAAGGGAGCATTCGACAAAGGCAAATGATAAGGAGACTCTTCCGAATGAAGAGTAAAGGAAATAGCAAGAGAGCTTGGGCATCTTGACATGCATAACTGGTCCAAATTTGAGCAAGAGATCAATTGGCTTCACAGGAGGGGGAAGAAAGAGCATGTTGTAAACAGGATAATGGAGGAGGGATTTTGGTTTAGGGCACTGCAGTGAGAGGCTTTCTGAAGGGGACAATGTAAACAATTAGCAATAGGTCATGGAGAAGTAAACATAAATAAGAGGTAATGGATTCCAGGGAAAATGAAAAAGTTATAGGATTAAAGAAAATGTAAATGTATGCACAATGGGTTATTGAACTCAAAGGAAATGATATTTTCATGGCTCAAATATCGTATAGGCTAAATATCAATTTAGCCAAAAATTGTGAAATAACTGTATTGGGTAGAAGCAGGGCAAGGGACAGAGTGAGGTCTGGCAATGTATGTGAGCTGATTAAACTATTATAAGTCAAGAGATTACATTTACCAACATTAAATAAAATGGCAAGTTAAGTATTACCATTAAAAAGTAGGCGTAAATACCAGATGAAAGGCATATAATAAGACTTCAGTGTTAGATTTCACTAACATTGTGTTAGAATTTTTTAATTAAAAAAATTTTTTTACCTTTTAAACTTGATGCGTGTTTTAGTTAAAAAATTATCTAAAATTTTGTACTTTCTCCTTGGTAATTGACTTAACGAAAAGCAGACCTTCCGTTTCTCGATTGTTCCAAGCCGAGCACTGTCAAACTCACTTTCTATTCTGGGTCTTAGTTAATTATCCCCTCTATGGGATATGGAATAAGTGAACACTAGCAGATCCTCCAAATGTGGCTAAGAAACCATGCAGAGAGCCACTGCCTTGACAGGAGGGATAAAGAACGAAGGCAAATCACTTCCAAGTTGTCTGGGACCTGAATTAGAACTGGAACAGATTTTTAAAGTATGAGCCAAGGAGCTTTGTGGATTTCCAGCTTGGGGTTGACAGATCAGAGTGGTCAGTTCCCATTTTATTTCCATCGGTGTTTATTGCTTATGACCAGAGGAGAAAGAAAAAGAAAAGAAATGAAAAGATTGAATACTTGATTGAAAATTTTCTGAAATGTATTTCAAAGTTTATACAGATAGCAGATGTCACCAAACTATAACTTGTCAGCCAAGTCTCACCCACTGGTCATTTATGTATGGTCATTTACATTTTCAAATGGTTGGAAAAAATGCAGAAGAAGAATATTTTGTAATACAAGAAAATTATTTGAAATTTGAACTTCTGTATCCATAAAGTTTTATTGGAACATAGGCATTTCCAACCATGTTCATATTGTCTCTGGCTGCTCTTGAGCACTTGAGCAGTTTCCAAAGAGAGAGTAAGGCCACCCACAAAGCCTGAAACAGCAACTATGTGCCCCTTTATAAAAGATGTGTGCTGACCCCTGCACTATAAGAACACGTATCTCACTAAGATAATTAACCTCTTAATCTCTTCCACACGTATTTCACGAGGACTATTGACCAACAGTAAAGTTACTGAACAAGTTATGAAAATAAGTTGCAATGAGCCTTAAATCATAGTTTAAATATGAAAAGTCATCTGATAAATCTAATTCACAGTGTGAAAGCTCACCCAGATTCGGATATCTTAGTTAGATAGATATCTTAGTTATATTTTGGAGATGGTTAAGGCTTTATTCTTTTGGACAAATTCAGCTGCCCAGGTACTAGACATCTGTGTGAACTGGCAGGCTCAGAGTGTTTTGGTGGACTGTGGAAAGACTCAGGCATGAAGAGGAACAACTTGAGAAGCAAGATTATAAAAGCAACCAGTTTGTTGGTGTGGATGTCCGGGGCAATTGGTCATTGAGCAATTAGTGTATATTAGTTTCCTCCAAGTGGAGGAAGGGACCGTTCAATTGGTGATTCAACATAAGCAAACAGGAGTTGAACTGGGGAAGGATCCCATGAAAGATGTGTACCTTAGAGACTCTGAACTTCTCTGTTACTTTTATTCAGTCATTTGAAAGATGTCCAAGGAGTCAAATAATCCAAATCGAAGCAACATGGTGACAAAGCACTCTTCCAGAGGGCAAGTCTCATGTTGAAGTATAAAATGGCTCTTTCAGTTGTCTTATGTTCAATAATTCTGAGTGGCCCTAATAAGAAATCTTTCAGGTTATCATAACCTCTCTGTGGGATCATTTTTCATCCTTAAAAAATAGATATTAGCTATTCCTAACTCAAGCTGACACCCCCTTCTTCTTCATAGACATGAAAGAAAAGTGAGGAGACAACCCCCCAGGGGAACTTCACCATCCTGCAGAAACTGGACATGCACCAAAAGAGAAGTGAACATATTAGAGAATGGGCGCTCATCAACTGTTGCTGGAAGCCTGAATAAACAGTCTGTGATCTGCCTCCTCTGACAAGCCTCTGTCGGATATCTCCAGACTAAGTCGTTTCTCATTAAACCACAGGTCGTGTCTAGTATAGGATGTCTCACACGAAGTAACTACACAACTAACATTGCTTTCAGCTGTCTAGCACACAGATCCCAGGTGCTCCCCTCCTCCACCACCTCCGGCAGTTGTGCATCTGGACACCAGGACACCCAGAAAACAAAGCTTCATAAGGGAAGTGTATGGTGTTTGCTAGGAACACAAACACACGTGCATACATACACACATTAATTGGTTAATTCATCCAGCAAATGTTTTGTGAATACCACAATGTCCCAGATAACATGATAGTTTCAAAGTAGAGGCACATCTACTGGGTGCTATTAATTAGAGAGGTGTTATTGTCTCAGATAAAGAAGAAAGTATTTGGGCATCTCTTCTATTGTGATCTCAGCTGTCAGGTCATTAACCACATTTCCTGACTGTAACTATACAGACAAATTCTGAAATAAGAGGAATTGGGATTTCAGGAACAAATATATAGTAAAATTAAAATAGTTAAGCTAAAAAAATTCTCAATATATGAAGACCAAGATTTCAATAAATACACTTACAGAGAACGATGAGCAGAAATTTATTGTGAAGACATTTTGAAAATATCCCACAGCAGGCAAAGAGAAGATGTATTTCATATTTGCAGAATGAATAAAGTTAATATGCTTGAAAATTACTGTGATTATTTTCTTCAGAATTTCTGTATGCTTGTTTATTCTACATTACTCTGATATATAAAGGAAGGAGTTGGTTTATAGATGTCTAACATCATATTATATTCCTTTCAATAGCTCTGTGAGTTTCAAATATTTTTACATGCATCTATATATATCAATGTATGGTTCCATTAACACTCACAACTTCATAGTAGTTTGCTCCTATAATCATTTTATTTTGTTTTTTTCAAAAATTTTTTTCAGTTTATTTTTGAGATGAGAGAGACAGAGGATGAGTGTGGGAGGGGGGGCAGAGAGAGAGGGAGACACAGAATCCAAAACAGGCTGCAGGCTCTGAGTTGTCAGCAGAGAACCTAACACAGGGCTTAGGTTAAGCCCACAAACCGGGAGATCATGACCTGAGCCAAAGTCGGACGCTTAACTTACTGAGCCACCCAGGTGCCCCTCCTATAATCATTTTAAAACAAGCTCACATTTACCTTTTAATTTTAACTAAAATGTCTCTGATATGAATGTTGTGATGGCTGATTTTTAAGGTTTTCATTTACCTAAATCATCCTGATGATTTTCTTAATTTTAACTTTTAAGGTCTTTTAGTTTTTTGATGTGGACTATATAGTCAAAATTATTTTTGCTCTCCTAAAATGAATTTTATTCTCTTAATAGATAAGTTTATCATACACATCATAAAACATGTTTGACATTTTTTGTGTTTCTGTATATCCTCTATGCATTCCTCTTATTAAACATTGCTTTTGATTTTTTACCATTTAAGAGTTATAAATTCTGCTTTCTACTAAAAGGGCTGACATATATAGATAATAGTTATATTTATTTTTAACTTTGCATGTCCAGAAGGAAACATGAACAATTGATATTCTTAAATAAAATAGGAAAACATTCCATACTCTTCCTACCACTCTCTTGAACCCATTCAAGATCATTCTTTCTCTCAGTCTCTCTCCCTCCCTCTCTCTCTCTCTCTCTCTCTCTCTTTCTATCCTTGGAGTGGGGAAGAATCTTAAGACTTACTTTTAGTCTATAAAGGCTAAATGCTTATTTTTATTAATTTTTTTTGTTCTGTTTTGAAACCATAATATGGTAAATTACTTAGAGTTGATTTGTTTCTGGGGCACCTGGGTAGTTCAGCTAGCTAAGCATCCGGCTTCACCTCAGGTTATGGTCTTGTGGTTTGTGGGTTTGAGCCCCATGTTGGGCTCTGTGCTGATGGCTCAGAGCCTGGAGCCTGCCTTGGATTCTGTGTCTCCTTTTCTTTCTGTTCACCCCTTGTCCATACTCTGCCTATCTCTCTCTCTTAAAAACTAAAAAAATTATAGCATTGATTGTATCTCTAAATTCATTGATTTCTCTAAATTGTTTTGCCATTTATGTTTTCATTATTGAAATGTACCTATCTGTTGGCTGGGTTAATTTTTTCGATTGACTTTTTAGTAATCAAAGGCATAACATTCCTTAAATTCCTTTAAATTTTGTTTCTATTTTCTTCAATCATGCATAACTTGCCTTAATATAGAATTAATCTCAGTCTTTCCCTGATCCTTTGACTTCTACCTCTAATACTTCCAAGAAGAAAGACAAAGATGGCATGACTTTATGTTTTTTGTTTGTTTGTTGTTGTTTTTCTGTTCGTTTTGTATTATTGGTATTTAGGTGACCAGATTCATCTGAAATGGTCTCTGGATGTTTTTTCTTTGTCTCTGTATTTTTAAAGATTCTTTCTAAATTTTAAGTGTGGCAACTTTACCAAGTTTACCTATCTATTTACTATCTATCCATCTGTCTATCTGATCTGTTATATACCTACATTTTTCTTTTTGCCTTTGTTTATATATTTTCTTAATGTTTATTTATTATTTTGAGAGAGAAACAGAGCACAAGAGGAAGAGGGACAGAGAGAAGGAGACCCAGAATCAGAAAAGGCTCCAGGCTCCGAGCTGTTAGCACAGAGCCTGATGCGGGGCTTAAACTCATGGACCACAAGATCATGACCTGAGCTGAGGATGGACGCTTAATTAACTGAGCCATTTAAACTCATGTTCACCCAAATCAGGAAACCTACTTAAAATTTGGATTTGCTGTTGTCCTTGTTATTATTATTATTATTTCTCTTGGTCAGGTACACCAACAATGTCTATATTTTCTTTTGGTTATGCTCCTTAAGTTATAATTTTGTTTTTATTCTTCTAAATAATTTGTATTTTTTTCCTTCAAACATTGGTGAGATTTTTTTTCTCAAACAGGTTCCCAATTTCTGTGATTTGTTTTGGTGCTTTAATTCTGCTCCTTGATGTTCCTGATCATATTTCCAAACAGTACAACAGCATCCACACCTTAATTTCTCCTATAAATTTTCATTTCATTACATTCTATTACTTTGTCACTACTTGTTTTAAAGAATACACTTTTTTTCTAGGAGAATTCCTGAGGGAATGAGTCATTTTAGTCTCCAATTTCATTTTGTTCCTGTTGTAATGCATTCAACACATGTTCATCTCTCTACTGTCTGACATTTCCTGTTTCCCATCTTTCTTTGTTGCATTGGAAAAGGATCTATGTGAGATTTACTTTTGTTGCTGTGTTTTTCCTTCAGTTTACTTATCTTAGAGGAGATGTGGTTCTATCTGTGGCTAATCCTTTATCAAAAATACTGTGACTGGAATTGCATTTTTTCTTGTTTATGTGGTTAATTTTTGATATTTCTTATAGAAATTGTAAGTGAGTATTCTCTGTATTGATATTTAGCATATTGCATTTGGTACTTGGAATGTTTTGGATTTGGGGGAAAGAGAAGAAATTTGCGTGAAATGAAAACCAATACACTGGGTAACTGTGTTGTGGAATGATTGTCTCTGTGTTGCTCTAAATTTGACAAAATTTGTACACTATACCAAGTATGGAAGCCCTATGATTATGAAGTAAACTTCATTAACACTTTTTTTCCCCACAGAATTTAGTCCTTGTCATAGTCTTTTGTCCCTGATAAGAAGTTCTTGTGTCCTTGATCTCCTTCAGTTTGCATGGTATAGATGATGTGAACATTAGCAGAGTCCAAAGCCATATATATTTTTTTCTTTTAAAAAACAGAAAAAAACTATATTGGGGCACCTGGATGGCTCAGTCGGTTAAGTGCCCAACTCTCAGTTTCTGCTCAGGCCATAATCTCATGGTTTCATGAGTGCAAGCCTCAGTCTTGAACTCAGTCTCGACGCTGACAGTGCAGAGCCTGCTTGGGATTCTCTGTCTCCCTCTCCCTTCCCCTCCCCCATTCACAAGGTCTCTGTCTCTCTCAAAATAAATAAACTTTAAAAAAAGAAGAAAATTTAAAAAGAAAGAAACAATATGGAATGAATTTCAAGACAAGGAGGAAACTAAGTACCCATTGTGGCTTACTGATTTTCCCATTTATTCTTTCCCAATAAAATATCACACAACATATAGATATGAAAATATGTTCATCTTTCTGTTTCCGAGAAACATCTTTCTTCCTATCCTAGGTTCAATATAATGTGAACTAACAATGCTAAATGGAAACAGAACAGAAGGTTATTTTCTCTAACTAGACACGTACCTCAAAGTAGGGAAGTCATTCTAGTCTTTTCATGATATTATCTGATTTAGAAATGATCAAACATGGGATCTAATCATACATTGATCCCTCTTTTATTTATAGTTTCAGTAGTCATGCACTTTTTATTATATGGTATTAATATAATACCATCCATCTCAGGTCATGATCCCCTGTGGTGAGATGGAGCCCTCCATCAGGCTCTGTGCTGGGTGTGAAGTCTGCTTAATATTCTCTCTCTCTCCCTCTCCCTCTGCCTCTTCCCCACTTGTGCTCTCTTTCTCTTTCTCAAAAAAATTTTAAAAAAGATATATATATATATATATATATATATATATATATATATATATATGGACATATGGATAAATTCAAACATTTTCAAAAAATTTTTGTATTAACAAGTTGGACACTGTGCAATCATAATAAGTTTTACAATAAATTGAAAATTTCCTTTCTCAAAGTAGTTTTTGTAATTTTTTACCATTTATTTATTTTTTGAGAGATTGAGACACAGAGCATGAGTGGGAGAGAGGCAGAGAAAGGGGGAGACAGAATCTGAAGCAGGCTCCAGGCCCTGTGAGGTCACAGAGCTGTGAGATCACGACCTGAGCCAAAGTCAGATACTTAACTGACTGAGCCAACCAGGTGCCCTTCCTTTCTCAAAAAGTTATGATTTTTATCAGTTACATTTGTTTATTTTAATTTTTATATCCTGAGTAATGAAAGGAATCACAATTACAAGTACAAAGTCTAAAAGGGTTGCTGGATTTCATATGTAGTTGGAATGAGTATATTTTGAAACATGGGTGGGGAAGGCAATGATCAAATAAGCAAACTATAATTTTTGATAGAGAAGCATGCTCTGAAGAGTAATAAAATTGAGATTGAGAAGCTAGTGGAGTTTCAGAAAGGAAACCTCTGAGGAGGTCACATTTTATCTGAGGTTTTGTCAGTAGATATTTGGATTCACATCTTTGGTACATAAGTGTCTCACAAATGTGGTCTTTAATATACAAATTTTGCAGATCATTGGATCATAACAGTTGAGAGAACTGAAATTGGACCCATCAAACTCAATTTTCTTAAGTTTGATAGCTATTTGCATCAGCCCTTACAAAGAAAAGTAAAACTTGAGAGCTTGACTGAACTGTAAAAGGAGATTCTTATTATAAATATAACCAATTGTAATCTTATTGTTTAACTTTGCTAATGGCATCATAAGCAAATATTAAAACAAAGATACTTTCTAAAAATAAAGTAAACTAAAATTTGTTTTCAGATAAAAAACCAACGTATTTTCTAGCGCCTGGGTGGCCCAGTCAGTTAAACGTCCTACTCTTGATTTTAGTTCATGTTATGGTCTCGTGGTTCCTGGGACAGAGCACCTCACGGATAGCATGGAAACTGCTTGAGATTCTCTCTCTCCCTTTAGCTCTCTCCACCCCCCCCCCTTGCTAACTCTTTCTTTTTTTCTCTCTCTCTCAAAAATTAATTAAAATAAACTTAAAAAAAGTGTTTTCCTCTAGAATAATGACTAGAATAATGCCCCCCAAAGATGTTTAAGTCCTAATCCTCAGAACTTGTGAATATATTACCTTAGATGGAAACAAAAATGACAGATTTGGTTAAGAACTTTGAGATCCTACTGAATTTACCTAGCTGGGCCTACTCTAATCATATGGGTCTTGAAATGAAAGAAAATTTCCTAGATGTAGTGAGGAGATGTGAGTATGGAAAATAATCAGAGATGCAACATTGAAGTTGGAGGTAAAAGGTAAAGGGCTGTGAGTGAAGGTACATGGGAAGAAGCCTTTTGTAAAAGGCAAGAGAACAGATTCTCCCCTGGAGTCTCCAGAAAGGAACAAAGCTAGGCTGGCACCTTCTAAGAGCTCTGAGACCTGTGGCCAACTCGTGGCCTAGAGAATCATAAGGTAACACTGTTGTGTCATTAGAAGCCAATAAATGTGTTTTATTTTTTCACAGGAGCTATAGAAAATGAACACACCTGGTAAATCTTCCAAATGGAGAGCCAGATGGAAGACTCTGCTCAAACACAATGAGAACTAAAAAAAAATCAAGGGTTATTCCATAGCCATTCCAGATAGCTATCATTTCTAGCTCTTACTCTGTCCTCAGCTACATTCTTCAGGACATTTGAGGTAAGAAGTTTGAGGGATGTCCACATGTGTTTGGAAAAAGTAAATGGCAGGCCCAGACTCCATGCAGATGATTTCAGGGAGAGGGGACATTGGACTGGGCAGGATGGATGACACAGATATTTCAGTCATAGGGCTATTCTTGGGGCTGCCCCAGATAGGGGGCTTATCTTGGAAGAGAAACATCCATGTGGTGAAATTGTTATAAACATTTGGCAATATATACCAGCACCTGCTCTTCTCTTCTATAAGATTTGTTACGTAGCTGCAAAGATAGCTCATCTCCGGGCCACATTCTTCCAAGAGAGGAAGCTAGATATGAGACATGTTTTCCATGTATATTTTGGCAAGGTGGTGTGGCTTGTTTCCTTCCCTGTCTCTTTCATTACTGATGGCAGTAAAGTATCCTGCAGACATTCTCTGCAGTTTATCCCTGTCTCTAAACCATACTCCAAACTATAGGATAGACTTAGCTGTGTACTTCATAAAGTGACTCACATCTTAGAGCACAGCACTTTGAGTTGTACTAGAAAAAAAATATAGGTTGCGGTGCCTGGGTGGCTCAGTCAGTTAAGTGTCCAACTTCAGCTCAGGTCATGATCTCATAGTTTGTGAATTCAAGACCCACATTGGGCTCAGTGCAGACAGCTCAGAGGCTAGAGTCTGTTCCAGTTCTGTGTCTCCCTCTCTCTCTGCCCCTTCTCCGCTCATGTTCTGTCTCTCTTTCTTTCTTAAAAGTAACAAACATTAAAAAATTTTAAAAAACATTGACGCTGATTGGAAAATCCTTTTACTTCATGTTTCTTATACTGTATTGCAAACAACAGATGCTGTTTAATGATTATAACGTACTAAAGTTTGGGGTTTTCTTCTAATTAATGCTTCCTTATTTTTGGTTGTTTTTAAGTGCACTACAGGTAAGAGGATTTTTAAGAATTCCTTTAAAAATGACTATCTTTTCCAGAAATTCAGGCAAGTTTGTCAAATTGTGCCTGTAACTGAAAAAGAAGCACCTTCTGTACAGTGGAAACTTCCCGAATTATCCATAGCTTCTGCCATGGTCATTGGGAGTGGATATATCCTGACCATGGATATACAGAAATCATTAATGAATATATAATTGGGTCAACATAACAACCAGGATGAACCAAAATTTAGGTACCAAAATAAAATGTGAAGAATGACAAAATGATGGGAATAGCATGTCTTCTCTGTGGTATATCCGAAGCTTAATCAAGATTTAAATGATATTGTAGACTTAAATAATAAATAATTACAGGTCACCTGAGTAGCTCAGTCAGTTAAGTCTCTGACTCTTGATTATGGGTCAGGTCATGATCTCACACTTCATGAGATCAAGCCCCACATCAGGCTCTGTGCTGATACCATGGAGTCTGTTTGAGATTCTCTCTCTCCCTCTATCTCTGGCCCTAACCTGTGCATGCTCAGTCTCCCTCTCTGTCTCTCTCTCACTCTCAAAATAATTAAAATAAACATCAAAAAGTTTTAAAAAATAAAATAAACAATTACATTTTTAGTCTTTTCATGCTTCTTACCATTCTACTTTTAGTCACACTGGGCATGTAAGTTAATATATTTTAGATATTTTCTATAAGAAATACCCTAAAGCATTATGTAAAACACTACATTCTGTGAATAAGATCATGTCCTGCATCTGCTCAGGGATAAACACGAAGCGTCTTGTGTACTATATCTTGTAAAGCTTCTGAAATGGGTATTATTTCCCCTGACACAAACACCTTAATGCAATTCCAATATAGGTTCAAGTGAAATAAACACTATACCCTTCTCCCACCTCCCCTCAAGGAACTGTCTAAAATATAGTTGCATTTCTAAAAACAGAAGATTATTTTCATCAGGTTTCACTGGTGATTAACACAAGATGTTGTGGGAGCACGTCTGTTTCAAATCCCACCCTTGCGTATAGAATTTGACACCAGATGGTTTCATACTAACAAGGAATTAACAATTTGTGGGTTGTTAATTGTTCCATTATAAAAGTACTCTTGTGAAGTAAATAAGAAATACATTTCCATGGCATACAGCTGTAACTGTAGAATCAAACAAAATGTGAATACAAGTTTCAGTAATTGCAGAAATGAGAGGGAAAAGGCATGGTGCTGCATTGGTTTTATTAGTCATTGTTTTTTGTTTTCATCCTTTTCCTCTCTGGATTTTTTTTTAATTACCATCACTACCACCATAATTTAAGTATAAACAAAATATTAATGAATGCAATACACTATTTTATTGAATATATTCCCTTGCCTATTTGAAGGGTCATCAATTTTACTTTCTGTCATGTAGCTACCTTGTTTTTATTTGATTACACTGTGAACACTAGGCACTCCATTTGACAACTGTGACAGAGATAAGAGCCTAATGCCAGAGATTTTAAGAATATGCTGGTAATTTTTATTATAATTATTTTTTATAAGAAAACTCATATGTTTACAGGAGTTAGAACGCTTAATGAAAGCCTAGGAGAGTTCTCAAAAGTCTTTGTTTTAGGTCCCTTCTGTACTCTTAAGATTCAGAACTCCAAAGAAATTTGTCTGATGACTTATGCATTTTAAAATTTTCCATATGACAAATTAGAGATAGAAAATATCGATCGATTTATTTTAAAAAAGTAAGATTAACCCATTATATGCTGACACAAATAATATACCATTCTAAAAACATATTTTCCAAACCAAAAACAGTTGGTAAGAGGAGTAGTATTTTCCCACATTTTTGCAAACCTCTTACATATTTGGTTTAATAGAGGCTAGCTAGCTGGATTCTCATATATAGTCTTCTGAATTCAATCTGTTACAATATGTTGTTTTGGTTGAAGTATATGAAGAAAATTCAGTTTCACATAAAACTGTAGTTGGAAAAGGGAGAAGTATTTTAATAATGTCAAAGATAAAACTGAGTTGAGACAAAATTAGTGAAGGCTGTTTCTTCATGAGCTTGCAGCCTTAAAAGAACCCATCTGTGACTGTGTTCCTTTCAGCAGAGTTCACATTTGTTTCAAGGAAGAATCAGATTGTGAAGGAAATAGAAGAGATCCTGTGAGAGTCTCTCATTGGCTGGTGATCTATTAGATGGTATTTCTGGAAGCCTGAAAACTTTCTACTTGGTCTTCAGATACACTTTTCTCTCCTTGGTTGTTCGTAAGTGGGCAGGTGAGCAATTTGGAGAGTTCAAAAGAGAAAAAGGTTGTTCAATCCTCAGAGTGAAGCGTTATCTATAGCTAATTATTCTGGAACACATAGAGGTCGATAGAATACCCTGTTTTCGTCGAAAACATGATGTTCTTTATGACAGGCATTTCTCAATAGTATCATTAGGTGATGGTAGTCTTCTTTGATACTACACCAAAACTCCACAAGAGGTAGTTTCTTAAAGGTTAATTGCAATATGTAATCTGAAGACATATCAGTCAACTTTTCATCTTCTAGTACATTAAAATTCATTGGTATTTCTTGCATTTAAATGGATACTTTTCCTGCATATGATTTTGTAAGCTGTACATTTGCCAACTGGAAAATATTGGCTCATGGCTCACTGAATTGGAAACCTTCCAAACATTGGCACTTTTAATTATAAAATATTTTTTAAATGTGTCCATTGGCATAATCACTGACCTTGTCAGAACAGACTCCCAGTACTGGAAGGCTGTTAACCTTATAGTAATGAATACACGTTTTCCAAGATTTTGATTTTCACAAAAACTCAAAGTTTACCACTGACAACAAATACTCTAAGTTATTTTCCTTTGAGTGGTGCATTTTGTTCACTTTCTAGAAAATGTTTGCCATGTACCCAAGTCTGAGTGACAATAATAATATTGTAAGCTATTCTTTAAAATAAAAATGCTGGGGTGCCTGGGTGGCTGAGTTGGTTGAGTGTCCGACTCTTGGTTTTGGCTCAGGTCATGATCTTACAGTTTCGTGAGTTCAAGCCCCACATCTGGCTCCATGCTGTCATCATGGAGAATGCTTGAGATTCTTTCTCTTGCTCTCTCTGCCCCTCCCCTACTTGCACTGTCTCTGTCTCTCTCAAAATAAAAAATAAACAACTTTAAAGTCCTATTTATAAATAAATAAATAAATAAATAAATAAATAAATAAATAAATAAAATATGCTGTCAAATGGGGAAAAATTGTCTAGTTCAGCTTTCAGCTCCATCACTCAAGTGCTTTCTTCAGGACAGCTACTGACCACCACTCTTTAGTTGGCAGAAATACTTCATGAGAACTTCTAATTTTATAATACTTAATGTTAGAAAGACATATATTCAAAGATCGCTGCTTACTAAAATTAATCATAGTTTTCACTGCTTCAACTGTCACAGCCTTTTTCTCCCTCTGATTCTTTGGAGGGAAATAGTAGAAAGACTGGCGTATAAGTTTGTCTTCACTACCTTGGATTTGTGTGAAGACACCAGTCATTTTATCCATTATTGCTTTTGTGCTTTGAGACCAAATATCAACACAGTAAAAAGGTAAATGATAGTTTAGTATCATTGTAGAAACACTTTTTCCTTAAAGATCTGAAAGTGTCTTGGGTACACCAACCATACATGGTTCAGATATTGAGAACTGCTTACTAACACTGTGCTAGAGTGTAGACTTGGGTCCATGTTCTATCTCTCAGGGTTGTTGAAAAACTAAAAGGTGAAGTTAGTTAATATAAATTAATTAATCACAAATCACAAAGGACTATATAAATGCAAATTAGTAGCAGTAGTATTGATTAGTTATTATGGACAGTTATATTAACTTGACACATGAAACATGTATGTATTATAACTGCAATAAAGTCTTAAAATGAATCATAGTTTGTTTGTAATTGTAATTATAGTTTCTATTTTCCAATACATTTGGAAACCCTTATTATATCTGAGAATTATTCAAGTATATTAGCCTTTATTCTCAAAGTAGATCCCCCAAATGTTCTTTCACAACTGCCTTTGCATCCTGGTCACAGGCACACGGTCTTCACAAATTGGCTTCACCAATCAGATTCACCCAGGTGAAGGTTCAGTTCAAATATGAGCATCTTGGGGAAGGTACCTCTATGTGACTCAATTGTGTCAACAAGGATAACCATAGAAACTTGTGGATTATGAATAAACCATGATTGCATCACTGGCTTCCTCAGGTAGCAGCAGTGGTGTGGATATTGACAGCATCACCGATTGGAAAGCAACTCAAAATCCTGGGAGCAGTGCACACTTGTGACCTGTGACAGTCATGGCAGTGGTAGTGATGTTTTCCTCAAGCAGATCTGGCTGTGGGTCTAAGCATGATTTCTAAATATTTCTGCATAAACATATTCTACAGTCATCTCGAAGTCATCTTGAACTCAATGTCCTCAAAAATCACTTTTATGCTGAGTTACCTAAAATTAAATTCCTCTTTCAACAGAGGATCCTATCTCAAACAAACAAAAAAACAAAAAATGCTTTGTGTTGGGTCATTCTTGTATTAGATACTCTCTGAGAAACATTTCACATAAGATGTTTCTTTAATGAAAATAAAGCCCTATAGTCAACAGAGATGTGCGTCTTTACTTTCCATGGCCAACTTTCAAGGGTCCAGGTCATGAAAAACAAAATTGATTTCAACGTATAATATTTTTTACAGTGGTGTTAAATACAGCACACTTGCTTAATTCAATATTTTGATCTCACTTATCAGAGGAATCTCCTAAGCCCCAGTGCAATATCTATAGGCACATTTAGTAAAATGTATTTAATATTTGAGGCTTGGCTAACTATGAAAGAGGGATTCTGTCTAAAAGTAAAAGGTTAACGGGAAACCCATGAAAGATACAAGAACTCATGTGGTTTATTTATTTGCTGTTTTAGGAGTTTTCAAAAACTGAAAATATGTAAATAATTGATTAATAGTACTATAGGGATGCCAAACATTGGTTTGCTCTACTTAGAGGGTATTTAGTGGATGGAGACTGACAACTACTTCATTAAAGAAAGAGCTGCCTTGATACCCAGGAGATTATTGTTCAAAGGTAGGAGCTCACAGTTTTGATGGAGTAGACTTGTTCTTTTCAACATTTTCCTTGTGCAAAACATTCATTAATTCATTTTTTATTGATCCAACAAATTGCATTAGAGGGTTTTCTATGTGTCTGGAATCAGAGTCCTTGTTATCCTGAAAGCTGTGTGCAAAGGGCTTTCCACTCCCACTTATTGAATTGCTAAATCTTCCTTGCCTTTCCTTTCCATTTTCCCGTTGGGAAAATTGGAGGGTGCTTTGAAGTGTAATACTGAACTAGTTTCAAGTTTTGTTAAGAGAGTCCTTGTTCTAATAACATATATTCTTTTTTTGGTGGAGAAAGTCCTAGCAAATTGTTGGAAATTAAAGTGAGTGGGTTTAAATCTCACACAGTTCACTGATATCCTTCACTATGAAAAAATTCAATCACCACATTTATAAAATTGTATCGTTTAGAGGCACGACAAAAGAAAAAAAAGGATTGAATATGATTTGAAGAGCTAAAATGATATAAGCATTAATTGTCGTTAGGTCCTTTGAGGCATTATTATTTAAGTAAAATAGCAAAGTTGTAATGATGTGTTCTAAATATACCCGTAATGAACTTTATTTGTCAGAGTATGGGCCTTACTGAAACTTTGGACAGGATTTTGAACCTCAGTTTGCCTGGTATAGAAGAAAAAAAAAACTCTGTAACTCCTTAAAAGTACGACTAAAAAAAGAGGGATTTTCTCTACTTTCTCCTTTTGTGTGTGTGTGTGTGTGTGTGTCTGTCACCTGTGTGGAAGATGACAGAAGCAGATAAAGCGAGTGAAGTTTTCTAAAAATAAAATGCACTGCAGAAAAGCTCTGTGATCTTACTGGGAGTGCCAAAATATCAGTGCATCAGTAGCCAAGGGGATAAAAAGGGTATAAAAATTCCATTTCCTTAAACTCCACACTTTCCTGGAACAATGTAGAGAGAACAGTACTGCCAAGTAAGACCTTAACTTGAAATGCCAAAGTCTCTCGAAAGCAGTTCCTCAAAGATGATATTTTAGGGCAAAGGATCAGCAAGCCTGCACTTCCTAGTGTTTCTTTATCTTATTTATGTGGCTGTTAAAGCTGAAAATAATAAATTTGGAAATCAGCTTCAAACATAAGGAAACAGGATATTTTAAGTGGCAAAATCAGACACAAGTCATTTTTCTTGTATTTATTCCTTAATACTGCTTTTAGTCATCCATCAGTTTATATATTTTAATTAAGACCTGTTCCTCCATAAAGCCCTGATCTGTTCAGCAGAAAACCTCTCTCTTTATCACAGGAATTCCAGGAGCATCTATTTGTGGTAATTCTCACATGGCTGCTTTAGAGATCCTTGAATAACTAGAGTAATGATTTGGAGTTCAGACCTCTCTTTATCAGGATAAATTATCAGACCGCTCTTTATCAGAATGATGGGCAGGTCTTTACAGAATTTAATATGAGATAAAGAATGCGACCAATAATTAGAAATCAAATCCTTTCCAACACATTCTCATTCATGATATAGCATTTAACTCAACAGCCATATCCTGTGGATCTTTTCCAATCTCACTAAGTCTAATCTCGTATATCCTCCATCTTAGTGAGTGCTTCCTGGTTGTTTTCTTTAGAAGTCAGGGAATTATGTGTCTGTTCATGCAGCTTTCCATTAGAGAAAGATTGTTTCCACTGGAGAAAGATATGTCAGTGTTAATTTGCAGCAACTATGACACACCGGTCAATCAGCTTGAATTCTTTTCCCCAAAGTGATCTGGAGATTAAAGCTTTGACTAAAGCACATGAACGTGTGAAATGCGTGTGTTTCTGTGTATACTTGAATTTTTATATCCATCTAATGTAAATATACTAATTTACATATAAAAAGCTATATATATAATATGCATACATTTTTGTATATGTGTACATGCAATTTTAATTTTATGGGAGGGCACATAATGATCACGTGAAGGGTTTTATAAATGTTCAAATAATTACAAATGGCTTTCACATGTGTGATAATAATTCTTTACTACCTCAAAATCTCTCACGTTTGACAGTTTAGATTAGCCATTTCTTTCTCAACATACACTCTGTGAAAAAATTTCCATGGTGTTTGACACTGTACTGTCATATTTGGTTTGTTGTCTGCCTTCCCACAAGGCATAGAATTTTGAGGTCAGAGTCCACATCACTTTTCTTTCTATTACCTTGCAACTGGAATTTAATCTGATACCATAGTTCAATAAAATGAACGGTTTTTGCTATACATTCTGCTTAGGTATCAGTTTGCTAATTATGGCATATAGAAAGTGAGAGAGAAAGAACAAAGAATTCCCAATGCAGATTTATTTGGGGATGAAAGTTTGACTTATTAGTAAGGTCTTTCAGGTATTTTTCTTTTACTTGTGGTAGTATCAGATTTTCTTTTTCCTTCACTAAAAGGAGAGAAACTTGTGATGTGTGTTTACCCTGTGCAACATTTAGTAGAGCTGTCAGGAATCAGACATAAGGGACCTCACACTGAGACTGGATCATTTCCTTTTTTTTTTTTTCACTCAAGGGGAAACTCAACTATGACAGGCTACCTTTGTGGACATTTAATTATCAGCCACATTTCCTTTACATTTTGAGAATAAAACCTATTCTTCTAAAGAGTTTTTATCCTAATTATAAAATTGACATTGCTCAACATAGGTTATTAGAATCTCTAAGCTGTAGAAATCTCAAAAAATCATCACTTTCCCTCTCTACCTCCAATTCTTGTTTCCAATTACCTTCGGAACATCCCTGTGAATTTTTACATTTGAACAACTAATTGCACATATTAATTAAAGAAAATACTTTCTCACCTGGATCAGGTATGTTTTTTTTCTTTTATCTATATTTCTTGGGGCCAACCTTGTCTACTTCACCCCATATGACCCTGTGTCCTCCCAATACATCAATTGCTCTGGCTTGAGGCCAACTCGAGTGACCTTTACATAGCCTTCATGTGAATTACCTCTCCCCTGTCCAAATGTTGCCAGGCACTACCTTTCTGGATGCAAATCATTATAATCACTTTTCTCTTCATTACCACTGCCAGTATTCTAGCTCAAGACCTAATTATTTCCTTAAAATATTGAATTAATATATGTTAATTCTGAAGAAATTAGCCAATTTCCTTAAAAAATTCAATGCAGTTAAAGGCTTGCCTTTTCTAATATATGGTTATAATTACTTAGCATCTAGGATTTTATTGTTTGACTTAAACCATCCTCCACTTTTAAATTATCTGTTTGAAATAAAACCAATAACAATATTAATAACAAGAACCATCATCATTATTGTCATCATTTATTGACTTCAAATTTAGAACTGTGGCTTTCTCTTTCTTTTCTATTTTATCAGCAGAAACTGTAAAAATAAGATCCTGAGTGAATCTCAACATGTATAACAGATAAAGTTCTGATAGATTGGGGCAGAGGATGCAGACTGTCTGCTATGATCTTTCTCCCTTGTTCCATACAAAGGTGCCTACTGAACGGCCATCATAAAACACTAGGACTCCAAAGAATGTTTCAGAAACCACTGCTGTAAAAAACTGACATTTTGCTGAAAGACTTGTGGCTAAGCTATAAAACTATTTCAGAGTGATATAGAAACTATTTAGAAAAACTAGCTACAAAGTAGTCAATTGTAATAGTAATTTATATCCTATAAATTACTCACAAACACTGAATTAGTGAATACTGAACCACGGCTCTTCGGGAAAATACAGGGTTCCTATAAGCCTCTGGTCACAATATTTTCATCAACCAGTCAATATATAACATTGTTTTATGTGTGTTTCTGCTTAAAGACAACTTATTTAAAATATATTGTTGAATCATTAACACAGCACTATAACTCATGGCTGAACCAATATTATCTAACACACCTATTTTTTGAAATAAACACCACAGCCTTCTCGTGTGTAGGAATACCAGATAGCATTCCAACACTATACATGGGGGACATTTAAGAAAACATTTTGTTTTAGTTTATTTTTTGAGAGAGGGAGGGGCAGTGGAGGGACAGAGAGAGGGGAAGAGAGAATCCCAAGCAGGCTCCTCATTGTTAGCACAGAGCTGGATGCAGGGCTTAAACTCAGCAATCCTAAGATCATGACCTGAGCCGAAATCAAGAGTCAGATGCTTAACAGACTGAGCCATCCAGGCGCCCCATGCTTGGGGGAAATTTTAAACAATGAAATCACCTAAAAGAAAGTATAAAAGTGAAAAAAATTGTGGCACTAAATAAACCACAGAAAGAATACATTTACTATGAGAACTGAAGCAAGAAGGCAGAACTTCATCTTGCTCAACTTCAGCAAGGGTCACATATTTCAGGTGAGTCAGATATTTTCACTTGTCTGTGCATATTCACAAATGATGGAGAAAGCACCATGATTATTGATTTGAGGATTCTAAATATATTTTAGTCAGTGGGCAAATTTATAAATACAGAATCCATGAATAATAAAGATAGAAGGTAATCAATTTCATGTATCAGAAATGAAAATCATGTTTGATGTTGACATATTTTCAATGTTGGCTTCACTTTAATGAATATTATCCAGCTTCTTAAGAGAATGCAAAGGTAGCCATCTGCAGTGGAAGTATAAATTATATCATAAATGTTCTAATCAGCTTCGCCTTGAAGTTTTTCTTTAAATAATAGTTTATGACATAGAAATAATATATTCTTTGAAGAACATGAAAAAATTTAAAAAAACTAATTCACAATAACCTATAATCCTAGAAATTAGAAAGAAATCAATCAGAAAAAGTATTCTAGTTGTTCATTTCAGGATATTATAAAATTTGGATAAAACTAGTTGTTTTCACTAAATTTCATGAACTAAACAACTTTCCAAAATATAAGAAATATAAAATAGAATTTTAGGTAGCTAGATTGTGTTGTCTAATATGATTAAGCTATATATTTGCCCAATCACTTTTGGATATTTAAATGCTTTCTATACTTTATTATAAGTAAACTTGACCTCAGACGCTTAACATATTTTGTCTTTAGGAAGCAGTTCTATAGGTTGCATTTATAATTAGATCAAAGTCCCATCCTTGAAATAAAATTCATGCCAGATGGTTTAATGGAAAATGTGTAAGATGAGGAACTCATTACAAATCTACTTTCAAGAGCCTGTCTTGAAAGACAAATGGGACAGTGAAGCAACTCAAAGATTAACACCATCTTGAAGCTCTTATCTCCATTTGGATTTAAAGGACAAAAGAGGAGACAGTGTTACTGCCACCAAAGAATAGAGGATGGCTGCAGGGTGGGGGAGGGGTGTGGAGCTGGACTCATAGCTTGACAGCACATTAGGGATGTGCAGCCACAGAGATTTTTCAGTCAGTTTAAGAGTAGAAACACTCTTGCTACTTTCTTTGTCTGCCTGAGATCTTCTTTTGATGTGTCTCCTTGATTCAACCTCACTGGGTAGCGTGTGGGAAGGAGAGCAGGATAGATACACCAGAAAACAGGTGACATCATACCACTTCAAAGGGTTTGAAAGACCAGAAGAATTTCTATACTGTTGCAGGATTATTTTTACCTCAATACCCTGGGTTCCTTGTCTCACCACTTTGAAGAATGAAGAGATGGACACAAAATGAACCAGCAAAAGTTTCTTAAAGTATAAGATTAGAAAGGAAGAATAGTAAGAAAGCTCTGTTTACAGAAAAGGGGCGTTCAAAGGTAGTAAATACCTGCAAGTATAGGCAAGGGTCTTTGTTTTATAAGGTTCTCTCTCTCTCCCTCTCCTCCTCTTCCCTTTGTTCTCTCTCAGATTCTACCCTTCTGGCTTGATAGCTCTAGGTTCTGGGTTGTCCATTCCTGACTGGCTCATTTCCATTGTATGAGGGGTGGTTGATGGCCATACCATTCTTTGTGGGTCACACACTTTATGGTCTACTTATTTTTAGCCAGGTCTTTTGTATTCCTGAGGGGGAACCCCAGGTGGAATAGGTGGTGTTTGTTACATTCTTAAGAGGGACCTTATGCCAGAGGTCATTTGCTGTGGTCAGATACTCCCAACATTGTTCCAAAATGCTGTTTTTCCCTACCCAAGGACCTTAGGTGCTAATCACTCCCTCTCTACCCTTTTTAACCTATCTTTTCCCTATCATAACACTATGTGTTTAATTATGTTATGGTGTTACTCAAAAAAATGGTTAAACCAATTTATAAAATCCCTTAAGGAGTATAAAAGAGCCTACTTGTCTATCCACTTACACTATTTGTGAATATTACTTTGTGATTTAGTTTCCAAATTGGTGGACAAAAAGACAATCTCCTTTCTGTCTTCATATTTTTGGTGACCACTATTGTGGTTTAGTACTTTCTCTACTTTTCTCAGACTATTATCTCTCCTTCTAAAGTCTTTTTAGCTATCTTCATATTGGCCCTGAGAATTATTAAATTTGATCTTAGTTTGCTGTATGAGTAGGAAATTGCATTCCATTTCTATTTCCTAGCAACTTGTTATTTTTAATTATATTTCTAATTGAAGAACATCAGATCTTCATAATATTTGCAAAATATTTCAAATAGCTCTTATAATTCCTTTACTTATGTTCATATACTTCTTTACTTATGTTTAACCTATACTGTGCTTATTTACATTGTTTTCTTTTTCTGAAAAATTGGCAAGTAAGTTGCAGAGGCTATGCACCATCTTAAATTCTTGCACATACATTTCTTACTAATAAGGATATCCTGCTACAAACCTGAAGACAAGGATTAAAAAAAAAAAAAACTTAATACTGGGGGCTCCTGGGTGGCTCAGTCTGGTTGGCTCAGTCAGTTAGGCCTCTGACTTTGGCGCAGATCATGATAGCATGGTTGGTGGGTTCAAGCCCTGCATTGGACTCTGTTTTGACAGCTCAGAGCCTGGAGCCTGCTTCAGGTTCTGTGTCTCCCTCTCTCTCTATCCCTCTCCCTCTCTTTCTTTTTTTCTCTCTCTCTCTCTCCCTCCTTCTCTCTCAAAAATAAAAAAAAACATAAAAAAAGAAAATTTAATATTATATAAAATTATCCATATTATAGTTATGTTTATTTTTTCAGTACTGTCTTTTAAAACAGCAATCTTTTTTTGTTTTTCTTTCCATTCAGAATCATGCATTTTATTTGATTGCCATTTCCTTCATGACACTGATGTTTGTGTACCGGAGAGACTTATTGTTTTCTTGGAAATCCTTCAATTCATTGTTTCTCATTATAAGAATTTTATTTTATTTTATTTTTGAAATGTTCTCAAACTACAGAAAATTTGTAGTACAAAGAACTTTTTTCCTGAACTACTAGAGAGTATGTGGTAGACACAATGCTGTATCACCACCCAGGGCCTGAGTGTGTGGTTTTTATAACAAAGATATTCTCCCATAGAACCACAATACAAATGTCAACATCAAGAAATTAATATTATTATGTTTCTACCACCTAATCTTCAGAATATATTCAAGCTTTACAAAAGCTTTTGTAAAGCTTGAATATATTTTACGATTACAAAATGTTTCTATTCAGAATCACATGTTACTTTATTTGTTTTAGTCTCTATTTAGAATAATGCACATCGTTCTTTGGTTTTCAGGACATAAACATTTTTTTAGGGTTAATGGACAGATATTTCAGAGACTGCCCTTCGATTTGGATTCATCCGATGTTCTTATGAGCAAATTCAGCAAAAGTGATGAAACATTTTCATTGTGTTCTATCAGGGAGCACATTAAAAAATGTCCCATAGTGGGTGATGTGCACTTTGTTAACTTGATTGGGAGGTGTCTGTGAGGCTCTTCCATTATGTAAATATCAAACTTTTACTTCATTAATTTATTCATATTTGTGAGCTCATGGATTCCCATTTATTTAGTAGATTATAATTGGTAACTATCATTAATCGTCTGTTCATATTGTCCCAGATTTGGCTGCCAATTGGAACACATTTAAGCTAGCTTCGAGGTCTTCTGACATGTCCCCAGCATTCTCATCCAATCCCTTGAAGGCCTTAGGAGCAAAATTGAAAACAGACATTAAAACATATATAGTCCCACTACCTGAAATACGACGCCTGGCAGAACATTTTGAAAAGACTTTGGAGCAACAACAAAAGAGACAGGATCCAAAGTGGACTTATGGCTCTGCAGATCAAAGAATTAGGTGGCCCACTTCCTTACCACCCATTGGCAGACACTTGTAGATATTGTAAGGCATTGGAAAAAGTCAACCCATGTTACAAAAGGAAAACCAAGATACAGGAAAAACCCTCAATTCAGATCAATGAAATTCTCCAAGGTAGGACAAGCATCTAATATTGTACTTTACCTTTAAAAAGTCAAGGTGAATTAACTAAACACAGAAAGTCAATCTCATTATTTCCTAGGAGATATGGGCACTAATCTTTCCACATTAAAACCTGTCGCTTTTAATCAACTTTTTCCTAAGAGTCTACATACCACAGAGGCAGGAGATATTTCAAACAACCCACAAATTTTCCCTACCTCTAAGCCATTAACTGTAACCCTTGGGTCATTAACTGAAAAAAATTTCTTTCTGTTCTGTGATTCCATCCCTGCAAATTTAATAGGGAAAAACTTTGTAAATGGAATCGTGGTGTTAAGTCCACATCAGGAGAAAATATTTAAGTTTCCAAGGGACACTTCTATTCACGATCAAGTTATGTCTGCTCTGGATATACTTTAGCCTTCTCCATTATATCTGACCCAACTCCAGATAAAGATTTGACACCGTACCTGACATGCTATGGGTGAAAAATTCCAGTGGCATAGGAAAAAGATAATTGGAACAGAATCTATTAAAGTTTAGATAGACTCCACCAAGCCATCACACAAAATTCTCCAATATCCCATAAAGCCAGACACAAAGGAAGAATTTACACCTAGAGTTGAAAACTATATCAAAAGGCCTTTTAACATCCTGCACATGCTTTGTTGACTCCTCCCATCTTACCAGTAAAGAAATCAACTGGACAAAGACATAGATCAGCTAGTTCAAAATCTTAGGGCTATCAACAAAATTCTTATCCATCACTTCCCAGTGGAACCTAACCCAAATCCATCCCATCACCCCAGTTCTTCCTGAGTCTTCCCTTACTAGATCTTTGATTTGTCTCTATTCAGTGCACCCCTAAACAAGGATAGTCAATATCTTTTGTCTTAAACTGAGGAGGATAGCAATATACCTGGGCAATCATGTTTAAGAGCTTCAACAAAGCCCTCCTATTTTCCCCAAATCCTCACTCAATATATAAAATATTTAAATTACCCTTTTGATTGAGTTCCAATAAAATATATAGATGATTTTCTACAGTTTTCAGAAACAAAGTAACCCATAAAAGTATAGATACATTTTCTTGCTCAGAGCTATGGGAGAAAGCTACAAAAGATAAATTATAATTTTGCTAAAACCGTTTATTGTTTAGGAAATTGCCTGTCTATGGAGGGAAAGCTAAGCTCTCCTAACAAACTACATACTATTCAAACTCATTAGACACCCCTCACAAAATGACAATGGAAAGGATTTCTAAGTTTAGCTGGACATTTCAGACAATGGGTGCTGATTTTTACTGCAATTGTGGCAATTCTTTATTAGCTCTTAGTAACTCACTCCCTCATCTGGGAACCCAAACAGAGCCCTGTGATCATACTGTCTACTTTCTTCAGAAGACAGCATATATTCTCCTATGAACTAATAACTGGAAGGCTTGTGTGTTCAAAGATTTCACCTCCAGTACTAGATTCTGTCCTGCTGCATATTGATGTGGCAGGAAATTATGAGTGATTTATATACTGTCTCATCACATCACCAACATATCATATCACCAAGATGTCACCAATTATCTTCCTACATCATCTTAAGTAGCCTCATAATTGTCCTTAGTAAGGAGATTTTCTTTATTCAAAGAGGTTTGGGGGAAGGCGCTTTGGTGGCTCAGTTGGTTAAATGTATGACTCTTGATTTTGGCTCAGGTCATGATTTCATATTTTGAGAGTTGAAGCCTCACGCTGGGCTCTGTGCTGATAGTGTAGAGCTGCTTGGGTTCTCTCTCTCTCCCTCCCACCCTCCCTCTCTCTCTCTCTGCCCTTCTTCTGCTCATGTTCTCTCTCTCTCTCTAAATAAATAAATAAATAAACTTAAAAACAAAACAAAGAGTGTTTTTCAAAGAAAAAACAAATGGGATCTCATTAGAAGAGACTTTATCAGGTATTGTTCACAGATCCTCCAGAAAATCAGTCCGGAGTTTATATTTATATTAATGAAGCAATTCAGAACTATATACAATAGGAAGGCTAATCCAATAGCTGACCTCAAATTGAAGATTCTCACCAATTCTCTAAAAGCAGCTAATCTTTAAAAGTAAATAATTGATCCAAGACCTTTGGAACAAGCTGATGACCTTCAATAGTGGACAGCTTCTGCCAGAGACATAAGACCGACATTCCTGCCTAATTCTTGCTTATGTCTTTCATCTGCTTACTTATAATCCCTTGTCTACTAATTCTCTATAAATCACATAGGTTGGAAATTCTGACTCAGATGTGAGCTCCAAAATAAGTCTTCTCCTGTTTATTCAGGCACCCAGTCGGGAATTACGGACTCATTTTTTTTATGAAAATCATCAGAAAATTGTTTCAAAGGGTACAAAAATTTTAAGAAACATGTGACTAACTGTGAAAGAAGTTATTGACACTATCTCTTTCTCAGATGGATGACAAATCAGTCTCAAGTCATGGGCGCAGTGCATTCCTCTAGATGTTTGTTGGCTAGTCACGATGGTATCCGTGCAATTGCTGACAATTTTAATATCAACAAAACAGAAGCCATAGAATTGACGATGCATTAGAAATATCTACTTGACTCTCTTACGTTTTATATGCAGAGTCTTTGCAACATATTATCTTGGCCTGAATTGGGCAACTGAGTTCCTCAGTCCAATATATCTTACAGATTCTTACAGCAAAGTCTCTTCTCCTAAGTCAGTTTCCTATTTACCTCACCCAGCACCCTTCCCCACTTTGCTTGAACTTCTAGATCCTGTTCTTGTCAATCACTTACATGTGGACATTCTTCTAATCAACCTGGGGCATCAAACACTGAGCTCCAGGCTGCCTTGGCCTTTTCTACACCAGATATAGTCACACCTACAGCCTTAATAATGGGATTGTTTCAGAGGAAAGGTAAGTTAAGAGAAAGGGAGGGATAAAAGCAGGGATGGAAGATCCAAGTTATTAATTTATACTAAGAATATACATATGTAATATGGCAAACTTCTTAGCCACTCATTGATATATTTTAGAGACACAGGGGAGTTCTCTCTTTCCTAGATTTAAGTCACCAGTTCTCTGAGCCTCAGGAAATGCCTCTACATTCTATAACCTGGCCCTAGATTTTGCAGAGTTTCATCACTCTGTGAGTACCTAGAATGGTTTAGAAGAATTTCTCTAGGATTCCTTCCCCCATTTCCTGCCCTATATCACTGAAAATGCAAATATCTCTCAGCGATTTTTTCTCAGTCTATGGTAGCTGAAAACCAGATGTCTCTGTCTACCTAAACCAGATAGATGCCCCTTAAGTTTCCTGATGTGCCCCCACTCTTTGACCTACTACTCATGTTTTCAATGAAGGACCATGGAAAAGAGTAGGTGGATAAGGGGATAATCACTCTATCACTGAGGTCTCTCAGAAATTTCATCTATTCTACCAACCTATACACAGTTGGACCATGTGGCACCATTTCATTCTATGACAGGTATGACTAGTTTCTCTCTCATACCAAACATGGAAAATTCCTAATCTTCCTCTTCCTCTACACAAGAATTGTTCTATTGTCTCTATCATCTCCTCTCTCTTATGAAGAGTTGGTCTCTTTCTAGAATTTGTTTAAGTTTCTTTGAGTCATCAGTTCTTTAATATGCTAATAACAACAGATTATTTTCTACATCTTTGCTTTTGTATCGGTGATTAGAATGACCTCTTCAATCTTCCACAGCCTATGTAGAAAAAGAAGTTCTCATTTTTTAATGTTTATTTTGAGAGAGAGAGACAGAGACAGAGAGAGAATGAGCAGGGGAGGGGCAGAGAAAGAGGGAGAGAGAGAATCCTAAACTGGCTCCATGCTGTCAGCACAGAGCCAGAGACACAGGTCTCAAACCCATGAACTATGCAATTATGACCTGAGCTGAAATCAACAGTCAGATATTTAACTGACTGAGACACCCAAGCACCCCAGAAGTTCTAATTTTTTAAAATTTGCTTTGTCTTGACTATAAATGTTTTGGTAACTGGTTACCAAACTCAAATCTGTTTGACAAATTTAAACACCTAGTGCCCAACACTGATACTGGCGTTTCTTTGCACAGTAAACGACACCTTTCCCTACTGCCTATTGAATAAATTAACTTGATTCAGACTTGTATTCTTTGCCTTATTGTCCACACTAAATCTCTTACACAGCAGTCTTCAAGCATTTTCTGTTCATACTGCATTTATTTATGTCTTACAAAAACATTTATACCATTATCTGAAATGCTCTTTAATTTGATGTGGTCAAATCATATATATTATTGAAAAATCAATTTAGATGGCAACTTCTCCAACCAGCCTATCCTCATCACACACACACACACACACACACACCAAATTTTCTTGTATCTTGAATTTTATTAAACCAGTTCTACAGATCTAATATACATAATTCATCTTTCAAAAGTGTTACAGTTATATGTTTACCAGCTTTATTTTTCTCACTAAACCTTATATCTTATAGGAACAAATTCTGCCATCTCTACTTTCCTATCTTCAAATGTACTTTCAATATAATATGAGTAAAACAATATTACCGAATGCACACTAGAAAGAATATTAGAACAAACACATAATTTACCTTTTTACTGATCTTTTACGCACTGTCCACTGCCTATCACTTAGTTAACATCTGTTTGCTATATATGTATATATTTGTTTATAGTTGTTTTCTGTCTACTTTTTATTATAGCCTCATCAAGAATAAATAATGCTTTATTTCAATTGTATGCGTTCACAATGTAGATTATAATAAATGTAAATATTAAATGTACATAGAAAGAGGTCAAAAAGTAGCATTTATGATGTTACAACTTAAAAAAGAAATCAGCACTTGAGGACATTCATCTATCCAGAGTTATGTGGAGCATCAAGTATATTGTCTGGAAATTAATTATTTTTAATATATGCAATAGCATGAGTACATACAGATGCTACGTTAATTGAAACTATTTGTGAAGTAAAAATAGTACCACAAGTTATTGGAGAGAAAATCATCTTGGCCAAAAAACTCATACTTTCTTTACATAATTAAAAATAATTACTATTAATAAAACTGGTAAAATGATAAATAGACACATATATAAGAGCCGATTTGAAAGTATTATAACATCAATTCTCTGTGTTATCTAAAGTGTATTTTGGGGCTATAATTTGCATAATACTTCCATTTTTCATTTGTAATAAGTATGCCCATGTCTATGGCTGCGGTTCAGCAATAAATATATTCATATGTAGAGCTGACTTCAGTAGCATGCACTCCTATAAAAGAAAGCAGTTAAATATAACAGTGTTCATTCCAAAAAAGCAATTCTATAAAGTTTTGGGACTTACACCTAAAAACAATATTTTATAGACAAACACTGACACATAACCCATAACTTTCTCTACCTATTGATATTTCTTCAGAAGAGATTACTACACTTACAACTTTAAAAGATGACTAAATATGTTATTTCTGCAAGGTAAGGTCTATTTAATAGATAGGATGAATAAGTTGCCCTAAATTTAAGGCTAGTGAGATTTTATTTGCTTTTACTTGCTATGGACTATTATATTTAACTTTGTAATGACTATTCCTCATATAAATTATTATCTACATTTTGTACTGCTGACTACAATCAAAGAACTGATTCCTAGAAGTAGAATTATACTTTTAGAAACTTGGGGTCCATTTAAAGGCTTTTGATGCATTTTCCAAAATTTCTCTCCAGAAAAGATGCATTGAATTAAACTCCTGACAATAGCTTTAGAAGTCACTTTTAATAATTAGCAACCATTGGTAATAGTCACTTTTAATAATTAGCAACCGTTGGTAGTTACTGTACATTTGATGAAAATTTACATGAAATATTTGGAGATTCAAATATTCAGACTAATACCATGACTAAATATATTTTTCTAGTGTTTTTAGAATATTTGTATGTCTACCCTTATAAATTGTTTATCATATTTCCAACTTTTTAAACAGAGTTTCTTAATTTTCTTATTTAACTCTCTAGGAGGTACAGAACATAATGTTCATTAAAATAATTAAAATTACTTTTCTTTAATGGAAGCTCAATATTTTGACGAAAACAAATTCCTGTCATCTTCCCATTCCAGTCTCTTGAACACCGCATGTTCTGAGAAACAAAATCAATGAAATGCTTTTATTTCTGTCTTTCTGTCAAATTATATATAATACAGCTTAATGTCTTCAACTGCTGATACTATTCTTCTCAGAGAGTGGCTGCTGATGTGGATTTTGCTGCTATTTCTTGAGCTAAATAACAAAAAGTCTTAATCTTAAATACTTACACTAACGTTTCTAGCTCTTCCATAGACCCTAACCCAGGCACCGTTTTCCATAGAAGTACTTTGACATAACTTGCGAATGCTTATTATTTTTAGAAGTTTCCCCTCAACCTCACTTCTTCACAGCATGAATTTGTTCAGTTCTTGGTTATTTATTTGGTTTGAAATAGCTGCCTTTTTCAACCCTCACATGTCCACATACACTAGGGATTGCACATTATTGCATGTCTAGTTTGTATCTAATATTTCCTGTAAAAATTAAACTATAGATTTATATGTAAATTATCAGTAAGCAAACAAAACAAAACAAAACAAAAAACACAAATGAGGGTATATCTATGAGAAAAACCAGGATTAAGCATAACATAATTTTAGTCTTTCTCATTAAACATTATTCTGTATACACTTGTTTGCTGTCAGTGCCAACAGTCCTAAATAAATATATCCATAAGAGCATAATATTGTCTTCTTACTTTGTATATATTCTATTTCCCATGAGAATGGTTTTCACATCTTAAAATTCTTTTAGAGAAAGAAAGAATACGCAACAGTGACTGTATGTGACCTTCAAAATCTAAAGTATTTAAAATCTGGCTTTTTATAGTAAAAGTTTTCCAACTCTGGTAAAAAATATGTGTGAGGCTTTTAACCTACTTATGATGGAAAAGAACCTTCATGATTTAATCTCCTCCAATTTCTCACCAAAAGTGTACCAGTAATAAATTGCATTAACAGAGACATTTAAATAGACTTATCTAAATTAAAATCTAAAATTAATATACTGTGGAATAATAACAAAATATAACCTTAAGGAAGTCTGTCCATATGAAGGCAGTCAAATATTTAGCCCCTGAAGGTTAACAGAGAGACTACTGTATGTAAGTTAATCAACTGGAACCAGGCTCATGGTTTGAAACCAGGGAATAGCATGGTGCATCCTAGACCACAGAATATACGGCTCAAAAGGAATATTCCTTGACTAACACCTACACTACGGATCTGATAAAGATTTGCACCTGGGTAGTCGAGAGGAATTAGACTTCAGCTCATTGCAAAGAAATGTTCTGAGCTACCATCTTATTCAGGGTCTAAGGATTACTTACGAAATATCTCCATAAATTGCTGGAATAAGAAGACAGTGACACTAATATAAGATTATCCTCTGACTGGGAAGTCTGGGATAGAAGAAACCTCTGGACAAGCCGACTGGACACAAAGAGAGAAAACTATAAAGACATTTAATTATGAAGTCCCGGGTGGCTCAGTCAGCTAAGAGTCTGAGCTCAGCTCAGGTAGTGATCTTCCATTTTCTGGGTTCAAACCACACATCAGGCTCTGTGCTGACAGCTTGGATCCTGGAGCCTGCTTCCAATTCTGTGTCTCCCTCTCTCTCTGCCCCTCCCCCACTTGTGCTCTGTCTTTCTCTTACAAATAAATAAACATTTAAAAAATTAAAGAAATTTAACTTCAAGCAAAGATGAAAGAGAATAAAAAATTTCACACAATTTAAAACAATACATGCTCAAAGGAAGCATTGACGAAACAAGATTACTTTTAATGAAACGTAAAGTATATAGCAGTCTAAATTACTTTAAAATGAGTCTGTTGGATATCTTCAAATCTCATAAAAGATACACTGTAAATATTGAAAAACTTAAGGATTATAAGTTTAAAAGAGCAAATGAGCTGAGAACAGATTTTAAAGAAAAAGAAAAAGAAAGAAGAACCCAATTAAACAATATGAAATGATAAATACATAGGAAAAGAAATTCTATATACAGAATAAAATCTAATTTGAGAATAGTAGAGACATAAGTTAATTTTTGGTAAGTATGAGAAATTCTATCATAATGTTATGCAAAGCAATTGGAATAAAAATATGCAGGAAATTATTAACAAACATGGAGAAGAAATGGAGAATTTATACCATTGAACGTTGAGAAAAATGTGTAAATAGGTGGAATATTTGGAAAGCACTATTTTATAAAATAATGACTGAGAAATATTCCAGAACTGGATCAATACTTGACACAACAATTTAAAAGTACATTAGGTTCCAAGTAGTATGAATGAATGAATGAATGAATGAATGAATTAGAAATAAGAAATCTGTCATAGTTCATGCAAAGAGAAACACTCTCAGTGATGTACAGTAAGAGATTGATTGTAGTTGTTAGACTATACACGATGGGGGAGTTGGTTAAGAGTTCTATGCTATGTCTGCTTTTGTGTATGGTATGGGCCCAATGTTAAGAACCAGCCAGGCAGGAGTCAGGAAAAGGATCTCAACTGTGAAAAAACAAGAAAACAACCAGACAAATTATAACCTATTAGGATAAAGTGGATTCCATATTTGACTCACACCACCTCCAACCATTATTACATGGGTGACTTTCAGGACTAGCTAGCAGCCTTTTCCATGGAAGTGCACATTTATATGTATTTTCCCCAGGGCAAGGAGAGATCCTATAGAAGGCAGAGCCACAAAGGGCCTGGGTGCCGCCCAAGCTGTTAAGGTGCAAGCTGATTCATCCACAACCACACAGTGCCTGGTGTCCGGCACTTTCATTCAATAAAAATGGCTGTATCTTTACTGCCTTCCAAATGGTAGTGAAATTTATCCAATAAAAAAATTCCAGCCCGGCAAAACAAAGAGAAGCGAGCTCTGTGAGATGGGGTTTCAGTTTGGCTAGGTTGACAGGGCCACCTCATCACACTGCACACTTAGAAAATTTAAAGTCAGACTGCAGGATGTCAGAGATATAAGGAATTTAATTTTTTTATGTCTTTATTTTATTTTCTGAGAGAGAGGCAGAGTGTGAGTGGGGGAGGGGCAGAGAGAGAGGGAGACACAGAATCCGAAGCAGCTCCAGGCTCTGAGCTGTCAGCACAGAGCCCGATATGAAGCTTGAAGTCACAAACTGTGAGATTATGACCTGAGCCAAAGTCGGACGCTTAACCAACTGAGCCAGCTAAACGCCCCAGATATAAGGAATTTAAGACATGCCAGAGACACATGATAGACGATTTAAAAACATACGAATACTACACTGACAGGCAAAGACATCATCATAAATATCATAAACAAACGATGTTAGTAGTAATGGAATAATATCTGTATGACGGTGAATAATTATCTGCCAGGAATCCCATAATAAACCAAGCTACCAAGAGTAAAATGAACTAATTAAAGACAGTAAAATATCACGTTTAATTTTATAAATCCAACTATATATTGCTAATTCAAAAAAAAGTTCAACTAAAGTAATGCTTGACATTAAAAGCAATGAAAAATATCTTAGCCAAATGTTAAGCTGAAGAAAGTTTGTAACATTATTCATGTCAGAGAAAATAGACGTTCCCTGAAAGTATCATTTGTTGGCTTAAAGATGGTTTCCAAATAGTATAATCATAAAAGAACGAATTCCAACAAAAACATAGTCACCTAATATAGTTTCAAAGCATGTGTAGAAAGAAATAAGTGACATAATTGAACTTTCAGGAAAGTTGTTTAGAGAGATTGAGCTTTGGTTTCTTTCGACTGTTGGCTTGTCTTGCATTCTGAGACATAAATAGAATTTTGATGGTATATCAGCATATTTCAAATTTGAGGACAAAACCACCTCTAAAAGATGGATGTAGGGGTGCTTGGGTGGCTCAGTCAGTTAAGTGTGCAATTTTGGCTCAGGTCATGATCTCACAGTTTGTGGGTGTGAGCCCTGCATTGGGGCTCTGTGCTGACCACTCAGACCCTGGAGCCTGTTTCCAATTTTGTGTCTCCCCTTCTCTCTCTCTCTGCCCCATCCCTGCTTACTCTCTGTCTCTCTTTCTTTCTCAAAAATAAATAAACATTAAAACAATTTAAAAAAAAGATGGCGGTACATTAATGTAACAGAAGCCTGGTCCTCTTTCTCATCTTTGGGTGGCTGCCCTGACTGCATATGGACTATGAATTTTGTGGGATAAATAAACTATATTTGTTTTAATTACTCTTAACCAGGTCTTTTTGTTGCTTACATCCAAACTGTTTTGAAAAGTAATAAAGTTAATTGGAATCATTACAATCAAATTGTAGAGGAAATCCTAATTATGCCTAACGTGAAAAATCACAAGGAAAAATGAAAAACACATCATTATCCACAATTGCAACAAGTTTCGTGGTAAAATTAAAGAAAGAGACCAGATAATTATTAGCTGGAGGATAATACTAAATATTTCATTTTCTTTTAAGATGGAAGGAACTTGAACAAGTTCAGAGTGGGAAGTTGATGTAAAAAAAGGAATGCAGGTTAAAAATTCATAATTGATAATATGTAGACTCAGGATGAATACTGATGGAGATTATAAGAAGTGTGTTAGATTTTGGTCTGAATAACTTTTGTTCTAAATATGTGTATACATATAAGGCAATCGTTAAAATAGTCTAGGTAAAAATAAGTTGGAATAAAGGAATCATTAGTAAGGGTTGCACTGTTAATTCATTAATATATTTACATTTTTTCATTTACATTGCATTATTCAAACAAGTTTAGCAAAGTGTCTCCATATGTCTAAGCTCATTTTGATATACTAAATATACATGAATTAAGCAGATTTCATGTAAATTTGACACATGCATTTTATTCCTGATAGACACCAAAGGAAGAGTGTGGTAGCTTTGCGGGGTGCCAGAATTCCTCTCCTTGCAAGTTTCAGGTTAGCCAAAACCACACGGCAGTTTCTGGAGTGAAATCCGAGGGCTGGAAGGGAAGCAACAGCCATTCTGTAGCCCAGGTAGGCTGTCGCTGATAAGGCCACTCATGAAACTGGTGGCACATACCAGCTCCTGCTGCAACTTCCCCAACTTCCCTTCTCTTCTTTAAGCTTCCCTTAAAGCTTCTCTATATGATGGCTACACGTGCATTTTTATCTTCAAGTTCAAGGATCCTGTTTCCACAGAACACCCATTCCACCAAGACAGAAAAGTCTGTGTTTGTGGCAATCAGGCTCAAGCTTTTGGGTTCCAGCTTCATCTTGCTGTCCCCTACTTTACATCCTTCCTTTTTTTTTTTTAATTTTTTAAAATTTATTTTTAGAGACAGAGATAGCAGGAGCAGGGGAGAGTCAGAGAGAGAGGGAGACACAGAATCCGAAGCAGGCTCCAGGCTCTGAGCTAGCTGTCAGCACAGAACCCGATGCGGGGCTCAAACCCAACCGTGAGATCATGACCTGAGCCGAAGCCGGATGCTTAACCGACTGAACCACCCAGGGGCCCCTTACATCCCTTCCTGACAGCCTCCCCTGTGGACCTTGTCAAAGCTAAAGTCATTCTGAACAAAACTAAACAGGCGGGTCAGATTTATTTCAAGCAAGAGCTAGGGTGAGATAAAGATGGAAGATCTTCGCTGTTTGCTAATTGGCTTTACTCAATGGAACAGTCAATTCTCTCCTATCTTCAGGACATGAGGTAGTTTTACAACTTGGAATAAAGTTGTTGAGGTTAGGTCCTATTCTTCCTCAGAAACTAGGAAATAGGGTCCCTGTTTTCTTTGACGATTACATTTTAAAGACATGATTCTCAGATCCTTGAAAAAAAAAGATTACTGGGTTATAAATTTGGCAAGAGCATTTTTAAAAGATTTACATTTCAAAGAGCAAATAAAGAACTTAGGAGTACAAGTTTTCTAAAGTAAATGTTCAAAAAAAAAAAAAAAGAGGGATGCCTGGGTGGCTCAGCTGGTTAAGGGTCTGACTCTTGGTTTCAGCTCAGGTCATCATCTCTCACAGTTCATGAGTTCAGGCCCCATATTGGGCTCTGTGCTGTCAGTGCAAAGGCTGCTTGGGATTCTTTCTCTCTCTTTCTCTTTCTCTGTCCCTCCCATACTCTCTCTCTGTCTTTCAAAATAAATGCATAAGTTTTTTTTAAAAATAAGAAATTAAAAAAGAAAGGACAGAGAAAGGCAAGGGGTGGGGTGTCACAGGAAGGGAGGTAAGGGGCTTAGAGTCTGAATGAAAGTTTAGTCAACCTAAGGAGAATTATATGTGCATCATGATAAATTTCATGGTACAGCCTCAGAAGGAAAAACAAACAGCCTTAGGAAAACCGCTTGCCAGCTTAAATAGCTCCTACATTTGTGAAGGTCAAGTCCAATAACAAACCCAAATCTATATATGTCTGTCTCCTCCTGGTTGTGCTCCCTGGTTGAATTCTAACCGATGCAGTGCATTCAGGCAGCGGGGGAAAAGCAGCAGGGATAAAATGCACAGCAGTGTAAACTCATGAAGTGCTTAAGTAGATATGCACTCAATAAGCTGTATGAATGTACTCAGAACCGCTTGAGTTGGAACTTCTACCTGCTATGTTTCTATAAAACAATCCCTGTGTGTGGAGAAGGGAAGGGATACTGAAGGCATGGCTGTGGCTGTGGAACCGCTGCCTTAGACATAGCTTATCTCCTTCCTGTGACAGTTCCTGGACAGGTTTCCGGCAAAGGAGGGTCACAGGATGGAGTGCTGGGATGCTGAAAAGCACAGCAAATGGGCGAAGGTGCTCAAAGGGAGCAGCAAGAGACACATTTATTGAGCCTAACACAGCGAAAAAAAAGAGAAAGAAGAGAAAGGAAAGGAAATTGCACAGATATGGACATTCTGAAAGAAGCTTGGGAAATGCAGAGTCTGCAAAAGAAACTGCTCATCTTAAAAGTCAACTGCAACTGATGGCTAAAGAAGAAAATGAACAGATGTTTAGCTGTGTCCCGCATGCCTGAGGAGAGGAGGACAGTAATTGAAAAACAAGCAGTCCAAGTCTGAGTCCACCCCAGGATTTCAAACCAAATATATTAGAAAAAATCTCCTGCCTTAATACTGGGTTTTATTATAGCAGTAAAGATTACCTTCTGGACCATTCAAAGCACGTCCTCCAAATTAGATATTCTTGTAAATAAAGGTCTTCATATTAATAAAATTATTTATTAGCCATTCCTTTGCACCATTCCTTGAATTAGTAAAACCACGTATAGGAAATAGAGACCCTATTAATTTAGGTCCTGTCTGTTACGCCAATCTTCTGTACAAATGCTGGGAAAATTGATAAACAAAATAGAAGGGCAAGCTTCTGGAGAGCAGTTACCCACGGGCAGATTTCTCTTGTTCCGAGTTGTGTGTTATAGAGCCTCGACTTCAGTGCATTGGCAAGTTTTGGGGGGGAATTGTTTTTGTTTCTAAAGTTGGGGTTGATAGATCCTTGTAATGGCTTTGTTGTTACTGTTTTTAAATGGATTAGTTGGATTTAAATGGATTAGTTATAACTTACATGCGGTAAATTTTGTCAAGCTTACAGTTACATGATATCCTTAAGATGTCAATATAATCAAAATGAATAACATTTCCATTAACCCTAAAAGTCCCCTAATGTCCCTTTGCAGTCAATCCTTTCCCCCACCCCCAGCCCCTACCAACGACAGGTCTCTCCATCCCTACAGGTTGTTTCTTGTTTGTTTTGCTACATCATCAAAAAAAATAAGGTTCTCTTTATATACAGTGAAAGTCACCTCATAAGTATACAATTTAATAGATTTTCGTTTAGTTTTCAGTATCTGTGGACTGTGCAAGAAGATTCAAGGCATCCACAAGCTCCTTGGACTTTCGAGGACCAGAGCGGATGATAGCTCAGTCTACACACAAAGGGCTCTTTCTGTAGAGGCTGGATGCCTTAGCTGAGACCTTGCCACCTTCATGTCAGCAAGGACCATGAGAGAACACATAAATGGAGTCACAAAGATTATGTGAGCTCAACAGCTGGGAGCAGGCCCCCCAAGATGATAGTCACTAGCTAATTTAAGGCAGGATAGATTGCAGGGTCCATATTAGTGGCTTTACCCATTCCTCGTGCATAGTAGACATGGGCAAGCAAAGTCACGGGTCTGCAGAGATTTTAGTAGGTGTGGCCCACTTGAGAATCTAGCTTCCTGCAGTTTAGCATAAAAGCACAATTTCTCTCAAGCCGTTATGTCAGAGGTAGACCCCTGACTCTAAAGGACAGAGAGTTTTATGTGTATTGGGAGAGGGGTCTGGTTGCTGAATAATGTTAACTGATTTTCAGTCACAAGTCACCCACGTTCTGATGTGATCATGTGTGTGGCTGAGGTCTCAGCTGTAAACTTAGTGCTTAGAAGATCAAGATCACCATCCATATGTAGCGTCCTCCTTTTAGGGATCCTCAGTGCAGGAAAATAAAAGTTTTAACTGACTTTGGTTTTATGGTGCCTGCTGATAGGCTGAAATGCCAGTGCATGGTCTGAAGGTGACTCTTGAATGCTTAGGTAGAAATGACAGAGAAATGTTTCCTGAGCCAGCTTTGTTAGTCCCAAGGCCTTCCACTGCCATACAGGACTGAACAGCCTGGTCCACTCTAGGAGAGGTGCTGTCACTTCATAGAATTGACAAGAAATCCAGTACAATCATGTTAGAAATAGGGCTCCAAGGGAAATGGAAGTTACAGGGTTAAGCATAGCTGGAATTACCCCAGAGGTAGTGTATATGCATCATATGAATACAAATTTTTTGTGAGGAATTTCTCCCAACTGAATTTAAAACCCTTAGACTGTGAATTCAAAACAGGTGTACCCACTGACTATTGATTTGGTGAATCCAAAACCAAGATATTCATGTTCTTCTCTGGTCCTCTTACATTTAGGTAATTTTATCTTAAAGCTTTAAAAAGTGTTAAGGGCTAGTTTAGGAAATATTAAGTGCTAAATACACAATTGTATTTATGAAATTTGGGTTAGGTACTGTGCACCCTGTGGATTGCCAGATGTGGAAGTTATCAATCCAGGGTTATAATACTCTTGTGTGACCTACTAATTGTTTAGACACTTTGAAAGTGAGGTACACAAGAGACTGACACAGAAATATAACACTTTCTGAGGCACAGGAGGAAATATTCAGATATCTGTGAGGGTCAGCCCCCTATATATGGATACTGAGAAGGCCAGCTTCTACATGGGCATTGAGATTCCTAAGTCTGAGATGGAGCAAAGATGGAGAAGACAGACTATAGATTGCCTTTTCCTTCCTTCTTTCCTTCCTCCCTTGTTTCCTCCCTCCCTTCCTTCCTTTCTTTGTTTCATTTTTAATGGGAACTCATGGATACAAGGGAAATTGATGGATTCTTCCTGTTTTGTGATTTAATTTTAAAGAGTATTTAACGGGGCACCTGGATGGCTCGGTTGGTTAAGTGACCCACTTCAGCTCAGGTCATGATCTCACGGTTCATGGATTTGAGCCCTTCATTAGGCTCTGTGCTGACAGCTCAGAGCCTGGAGCCTGCTTCAGGTCTTCCTCTTTCTCTCTCTGCCCCTCCCCTACTTGTACTCTGTCTCTCTCTTTCAAAAATAAATAAACGTTAAAAAATTTTTAAAGAGCATTTAACATTTAGAATTTAATTTCACTATGGTATGTGATATAAGAACCATATATATTCAAATAAAGCATATCTATTTACTGGCATTTTTATCAGCATATGCATCTGGTGTTTAGACTACCATTATATTTCCATTACTGCAGAATCTCTGAGCTTTCATGACAAAACAAAAGCAGAACATAAAACAAAAAAGTAACAACATAATTTCGGAAGAGAAGTAGAACAGCAAGTGAAGTTTCAGCTTTGGAAAGACAGTGGTTGTGGAGTTAATTTGATTACTGTACTGCTCTTATAGTTCAGAAAGTTTTAGGAGCAAAACCCCAGGTGTCTCACATTGTCCTAGGAAGGTATGCAAAAGTGCATGGGTTGGTATAGGAGAAATGTTCTCACAAATATTGATCCAGAATTGCCCTCCTACTAGCCATTTCCACCCCTCACCAGGTTAACCATGATTCTAAACCATAGGCTTAATCCCAAAGCCCAGTGGCTTATGAGAATAGAAAGTTGGGGGACAATAATTAAAGAGAATCTTTTCTCCACTCCTGGTTTTCATGAGGAAGAATGCTTGCTATTTTCTAAACACATGCCTGTCCTCTCTCAATTTATTCTCTCCTGACCTAGGGATATGGAATGACTTAGTGATTGTTACATTTGACTATACCTGAGCTTACTCAGGACAAGTCCCATCCATTGGATATGAGGAGAAAGCATTCAGGATGATTTTGATTTGAGAAAAACCATTTTTCACCAAAAGTTGTTCTTTCACCTACACTTTCCCCTGGGTACATAAAATGCCTGATCCTGGAGGTGTGTGTTATGAAGTGAACTTGCCCAATTATGTAAGTCTTTGCTACTATCAGTTATTAGTATTAATGTGAAGTTGTGTACTTAATATATGACTCCTTTGTTCTATTTTCCCAACAGGGAAGAGAATATTATTTATTGAACCCCTTTGGTGATCTAAGAAGCAACCTCTCTGCTCTAGCATGTAACATATATGTCTTACTCACCTTTATAGGAATAATCACATGAAAGAGGAAGAAATCAGTGAAAGTAAAAGGATATATGTGTGGTATTTTAAAAGTTTAACTCATTACAGAAATACCCATCTTCATACAGATATTTTTAAAACTAAAGTACTGAAGCTTATTGCAATGAGATATTAAACAAAACCATTTCCCTTAGTTTTGCTAAATGATATAAGCAATAAGAGAGAAAATATTACTACACACTTTGAAAATGGGAAGTATCCTACATGCCTGATTTTAATAAAGGCTAAAAATGAATTCCTGATGAAAAGCTTCTGTAAAGTTAAGGAAAGTACTTACAAAGATAAATAGGATACTTGAGGACAGCCAGCGAAAAACGTATAATTGGAAAGACTATAAAATGTCAACATAATGAATCTCTCCCACATTAGATGTTCTGTTAACAACTATACTTTTTTATGAATGTCTTGAGCTGCTAAATCAGTGATGAATGTATGAATGAAGAGGCACGATGAAGAAATAAAGGCCCAGAGAATTAAACAAATGAGTAAGAAAACAAATAGCTTTAAGGTCAAATGAATATACAAATTAAAACTATTGAATAAATTGTGAGCTAGTCAATGTTAATGAGCTCTTTAGGCAGAACATAAAATCATTTTATGGGGTTCTAACATTACATCTGCATATGCCTGATTCAAACTTTAAAAAAAATGTACACAAGCAAAAAATTGTCAGAGCAGTCATGGCTGCAAAGAAAAATATTGATTCAATAGGATTAAGATTAGAGAAGGCCAAATGAGAAGTAAATTTAATTTGAAAATAATTAATTTCATGCTTTGCATCCCTTCAGTGCAAAAGAAAAAAAAAGAATAAAGAACAAGAATATAAGAAGTGGAAATTTGAATTTAGGTAATGAGTAACTATTTTAGAACAGTTCTCAAATTTATAAGGTTTACATTCATACTTAATGTCAAAATTAATTCACTTCTAGGAACTCTGAATAGGAATTAAAGCACATAATAAAATAATTGTATCACTGTTTTCATTTAAAAGCATTAATGACAAAGTTAACTAAATTTGCATACTTCTTTTCTAATCTATTTCTAATGATGAAGATACAATTTGAGCATAACAAAAATGGATAAGCTACATTTCCACCGTACTACTGAAAAACAAGAACACAAGCAAAACTTAAGAAATAAACCAACAATTAAGAAAAAACAATTTTATGACTTTTAAAATTCAGGTGTGAATGAGTGTAATAACAGGTAAACATTTTGCCCATCTCTACAAAGCAAATGTAAAACAAAAATATGACAGAACCTTTTTTAAGGATCAGAATGGTGATTACGGAGATTATGGTTACTAATACAGTACAGGATTTCTGAGAAAACATCACATGAAAGTTGTGTTAGAATCCTTATTTCTCACTTACTCAAATTGCATTTTTCTATTTGCACATTTTCACAAGAAAAGTAGCAAAGATTCTGCTGTTTATACTGTAAAGCTAAGGCTTCTCTCCCCACCTAGCCACATCACAACCCACTGAAACAAGCATGCGTATGATCTCCCACCAGGCAGTTGAGAATTTCTCAGGCTATAAAAGATGTAACATTTTTTATACATAGAGAATTCATTTGTTGTGTCAAGTAATCACTGTCAATTATTAGTGTAATTCATATTTAAACACTGTTTTTTTTACATGAATTGATTTCCATAGGTTCAAAAAATTTTTTTTCGTTTATTTATTTTTGAAGGACAGAGAGAGACAGAGTGCGAGTGGGGTAGGGGCAAGGAGAGAAGGAGACACAGAATCCAGGCTCTGAGCACACTGTCAGCACAGAGCCTGATGCAAGGCTCCAACCACGAACCATGAGATCATGACCTGAGCTGGTCGGACACTCAACCGGGTGCCCCTGATTTCCATAGGTTTTCAGGAACATTTTTACTCTTATGAGATCACCTACATAGCTACTTTTATTTACTTACTTTTTAATTTTTTTAAGTTTATATATTTATTTTGAGAGAGAGAGAGAGAGAGAGAAAAGAGAGAGTGTGAATATGCACAAGCAAGCAGAGGAGGGGCAGAGAGTGCAGGAGAGAAACTCCCAAGCAGGCTCCTCATTATCAGCGCCAAGCCCTGGGTGGGACTGGAACTCACAAACTGCTAGATCACGACCTGAGCTGAAAACAAGAGTAGGACTCTAAACTGACAGAGCCACCCAGTCACCCCTAAGTCACAAAGGCTCAGGGTTAGGCATGATATCAGCAGTTCATTTACTCAAACTTTCCCTGTCTTAGCATAAAGTTGAAATGCTTTCCAGTATTAATCACGCAATGACATCTATTAGATTCAAAGACTTATCACAGACTTAACACATTATGTTTCATGATAGTTTGGGCAACTATATCTAGAAGAACACTACTGAAATCCTGAACATAAAATCTATCCTTAACCACTGTAGAATTAGTTATTTATTTCATAAATATAGCATACTAGTTTCTGGTAATACTTAATGTCATTTTTCCTACCAATATTTGATTCTAAAAAGTTATATTTTAAGTTGTTTATATATCCCTCTATGGAATACATTGAAGTTAATAAAATTCTACAAAAACAATTTTGTATATTTGTATTCCAGAATATTGGGAAATTAGAGATAACATAACTATTAATATAGAACTATTCTGTGACTTATGTTTACATTAAAAATATTAAAACCACTGATAACACCTAATTGTATTTTAAGATGGTTTGTCAAAATTTTACAGTATAAATGAGTACTGTAGAGGATTAATCAGGTAAAATAATATTTTTCTAAATGGAAAATAAGGTAATCTCAGTGAATCTTTTCTTATATCCACACCTACATAATTTGAAGTAAGCTGAAAAAAATTTTGATCTTTTATATTAAAGCAGAGAAAAAAATTATATAGAAGAGAACACTTATTTTCAAGAATAGAGTCTCAATGACAGTAACAATAGTAAATAAAATAGTCAAATTTAGTCATAAATGATGGATTTTCAGACTGGATTTTATTAAGTAGTGGTGTATACAAGAAACATAATTAAAACTTAAGGTATAGGAATGTTGAAAGTAGAAGAAAGGCCAATTAAAAACAACAATGAGGTGACAAAGAATCTCATTGGTAGCATCATTTCTGTCAGACACTAATTTAAACATAAATTTAGGGGTGACTGGGTGGCTCAGTTGGTTAAGTGTCCGACTTTGGTTCAGGTCATGATCTCACGGTTCGTGGGTTCAAGCTCAATGTCAGGCTCTGTGCTGACAACTAGCTCAGAGCCTGGAGTCTGCTTCAGATTCTGTATCTCCCTCTTTCTATGACCCTCCCCTGCTCACGCTGTCTTTCTTTGTCTCTTAGAAATAAATAAAAAACATTAACAAAAATTTTAAAACAAATTAAAAAAAAAACAAAATGAACAGAGATTTCATATAGATGCTACCCAGATAGCATAATAATGAATATTTGAAAAACAGTAACACTCAAATATTTATAAAGAAAAAACTGTTAGACCAAATTATAAAATAAAGAAAAATATGTAAAAGGAAAATTTAGTCAGAGATTTACTACATCTCAAATCCGAATACAATTTATCATTATTAACGGATGAGTGATTGAGTGTGAATTTTACAAGGAAGTTTACACAAAAGAAAAATTTTTTTCAGACATAATGTGATTTTTTTGAAAAAATTGTGTATGAAAAAGACCACAGTTCAGCTGTCAGTAAATTCCAATGTAATAGCACCATTCTGATAATATGCTAGCAACATCAAATATTAAAAATCAACAAAAGTAGATATAAAAATGATTATGACTTTAAGTGAGGCCATGTATTTTAAATAATAAGTTTTAAAACAATAAAGGCAAATGGTATTAGAAACACAACATTTTGAAATTTCTGACACACATACAAAATAAAATTATAAAATAAAATAAAAAAGAATTCATGACACCACAATAGCAGTACTGATAAAGTAAATAGATATAATTTTTAATTCCATTACTGTATTATATTTTACATGCGAAATTCCATTCAAGATTGCAGAAGCTGCATAAAAATTTTGGTTTCTAGCTCACAATGGTCAATTGAATAACTTCAATGAAATTAGATTTATAGCATAAATGAAGTCATAAAATTATCTTAACATTTTTGTCTTTTTAAAATGCTTTATCTGCCAATCTTTACTTTTTAAAAAAAATGTCTGATCAAACAGGTTATCATGAAAAAACTGAAATTGATTATTTTTAAAAAGCAAAATAGAATCCAAAGATGTTCCACTTTTTGAAACTTTGGTAGTCAAATAATAAATCAAATTCTTTAAATTTACGATACAAAATCCACTGAGATGATCTGTGAATGTATTCATTAAAATTAAAGAGTTATAATTTTTATTTCCTTGTTATTTAAATTCTTATAAATTGTTAACAGAAATCTTTGAATTATAAAATTTTCAATATGCAAACATTGCAGTAAACACTATTCAAATTAAATTGAATTTTATTAATGAAAGTAATATATTTCTGACAAAAATCTAATGCTAATTTTCATTTCCAGTATTTTCTAAATGAAAGCAAATACCCTCATGAATAATTAATTTTGGGTAAAATTTATATATATTATGGGGCATATTGTTAGTTATAATTCAAAGTTCAGTTAAATATGATCGAAACCCAAATAAGATTTAGATTTCTATCAAGCAAGACATTTTCAGTCAATTTCCACCATTCTAAGCAATTTCAGAGTTGATTATTTTTTTACAACATGGTATACTTTTATCTCCTTGTCGCCAAAGAAATACAATCATAAAGTATGTACGGTCTTGTGTTTGACTCTTTTCACTGAACTGCATGCACTTAAATACACTCTATTTTATTGCTGAATAGTATTCCATCGTATTTTTAAATCATTTTTTCATATAATAAACTATTAGTAGACATTTAGTGTATTTCATGATTTTGTCTATTTTGAGTAAAACTTTCATACAATTGTGTGTCTGGAGTTTCCATGCAGTGTGATTTTCTTTTTCTATATCCCTTTTGCTGGGCATTTTGTTTGTTTCCCATTTTGGCTGTAGGAATAACTGTATTATAATTACTCCGGTACAAATTGTTCTGTTGATTTGTTTTCATTCTGGGCTAAATACATAGGAATGAGAATCCTGGGTTATAGAATAGATTTATCTTTAACTTTATTTAAAAAAATACTACCAGACTATTCCACGATGTTCCACATTTTATGCTCTTTCCAGAAAGGCAGGAAGTCTCAGATTTTCTCCAGCACATTCAAGTTATCCTGCCAGGATCTTTTATTTTAGGATCCTTGTGTGTGGCGATATTTCATCTGGTTACATTTCCTTCATGATTAAATGATATTGCATATTTTTCATTTCCTTATTGACCATTCTTTTATCTTCTTTTGTGAAATACTCATTTTGGGGGGCCTATTTAGGATCTATTTTTTAACTTTAATTATTGATTACTGAGAATTCATTAGCACTATTATACAACAGTCAGATATATATGTTGTGAGTATTTTTCCTAACTCTATGGCTGGTACTTCATTTATTAGTAATGTCTTTTGGTGATCAGCTGTTTTTATATTAATGAAGTCAATTTAGCAAATTTTCTTTGTAGTGATTTATCTATTCTCATTAAGAATCCTTACCATGAAAATACTCCTTGATGTGTTCTTCTAGAAGTTTCATAGCATCAGTGTTTTGATTTAGGCATATGACCCATCTTTAATTTAAATATATTTTTAATGTTTATTTATTTTTGTAGGACAGTGATGGAATGCAAGGAGGGAAGGGGCAAAGAACGAGGGAAACACAGAATCTGAAGCAGGCTCCAGGCTCTGAGCTGTCAGCACAGAGCCTGATATACATGTTTAACTTTAGAGTTTGTATATGGTAAGGTTCAAGATTTGTCATTTTCTCTATTTTCCAAACACTAATGGACTGCCTAGGTATTTGGTTGAAAAGAGATATATGATTATCTCTGGTTTTCTTTTCTGCTTCATCGATTTATTTGACATTCCTTACACAAATACCATACTCTAGTGGTTATTGTAGCTTTATAGTAATTCTTAGAATCAAGTTTATTCATCATTTCTTTTTATTTTTTAAGTTTAATTAATTAATTAATCAACTACTTATTTGGGGGGTGAAGAGAGAATCCCAAGCAGGCTCCGTGCTGTCAGTGCAGAGCCTGACATGGGGCTCAGTTTCAGCAACCATGAGATCATGACCTGAGCTGAAACAAGAGTCAGGTGCTTAACCAAATGAGCTACTCAGAGACCCCTATTCATTGTTTCAAGATTGTTGAGCTGTTCTAGGTCCTTTAATTTATTATACAAATATTACAAGTGACTTATCCCTTTATACAGAAAAAAATAATTTTGGATTTTTATTGTGAATTCATTAAATCCATAGATCAATTTGTTGAGAACCGACATGTAAACAATATTGAATGTTTCAATGCATTAGTCCATTTCATTTCTATATTGATTGGGGTATTCTCTAATATCTTCCGCCACTACTTTAAAGTAGCCTTGTGATGTTTTTTTCACATTCATTGTTTAACATATTATTAAATAGTTTATACCTTTGTGTGCTATTTTAAATTATTTTAAAAATATTTTCTATCTGGAAATAATTTGTAAGTTTTGCTTCAGGTATCTAAAATGTAACTCTTGTTTTTGTATATTGACTTTTATTTGCTAAATTCACTTTTTGATTCTAGTAGCTTTTACGGGTTCCATTGGCCTTTATTTTTTTAATTGAAATATAGTTGAACTACAACGTTATATTAGTTTCAAGTGTCCCACATAGTGATTCCATAATTCTATGTATTAATTACACAGTGCTTACTACCTAAGTATACTCAACATCTGCCACTGTATAACGTTATCACAGTATTATTGGCTATATTCCTTATGCCATACTTTTTATCCCTGTGGCTTATTTAATAACTGGAACTCTGTACATCTTTTTTTTTTTGATGTTTTTATTTAGTTTTGAGAGAGACAGTATGAGCAGGGGAGATGAGAGAGAGAGGAAGATACAGAATCTGAGGCAGGCTCCAGGCCCTGAGCTAGCTGTCAGCACATGGCCTGATGCAGGAGTCAAACCCACAAACTGTGAGATCATGACCTGAGCCGAAGTCGGATGCTTAATCGCCTTAGCCACCCAGGCACCCCAGAAACTGTGTACATCTTAATCCTTTTCATCTATTTTGCCCATCACCATCCCACCAGCAACCACCTGTTTATTCTCTATATTTGTGAGATTATTTCTGTTCTGGGTGTTAGTTAACATGGATGGATCTACTGGGTATATAAGTGAAATAAGTCAGAGAAACACAAATAACATTTCATTTACATGTGGAATCTAAAAAGCATCGGGCTTTCTTTGTAAATAATCATGTCATTTGTCAAAGGGAAGTTATACCTATTTCTAATTGTTCTGATTTCTTCTTGCCTTATGGAAATGGATAGGAGCTCTAGTATAATACTATAGAGAATCAGTTATAGTGTATTCCTTACCCTGTTTCTTATCTTAAGATGAAAAAGTTCAGAAATAGACCAATACATATTTTTGCCTTTCTCAGTCTGACTTATTGCACTTAGCATAATACAATTTTAGCCAGTTCATGTTGTTGGAAATGGCACAATCTTGTCCCTTTCTAAGGCTCATAATATACCATTATGTATATGTACCATAACTTCTTTAGGCATTCATCTATCAATGAACATGGCTTGCTTCCATAACATTGGCAATTATACATAATGCTGCAATAAACAGAGAACTGCTTATATCTTTTTGAATTAGTGTTTTCATTTACTTTGGGTAAATACTCAATAGTGGAATTATCGAGGGGCGCCTGGGTGGCTCAGTTGGTGAGCGTCAGGCTTCGGCTCAGGTCAGATCTCACGTTAGTGGGTTCAAGCCCCGCATCAGGCTCTGTGCTGACAGCTAGTTTAGCGCCTGGAGCCTGCTTCCGGTTCTGTGTCTCCTGCTCTCTCTCTGCCCCTCCCCCTCTCATGCTCTGTCTCTCTCTGTATCAAAATAAATAAAACATTAAAAAAATAGTGGAATTATCGAATCATATGTTATTTCTGTTTTCAATTTTTTATGAAGTTCCATACTGTTTTCTTTTTTGTTTGTTTATTTATTTTTGAGACAGCAAGAGACAGAGCATGAATGGGGGACGGGCAGAGAGAGAGGGATACACAGGATATGGAGCAGGCTCCAGGCTCTGAGCTCTCAGCGCAGAACATGATGATGAACTGTGAGATCATGACCTGAGCCGAAGTCAGATGCTTAACCTACTGAGCCACCGAGGTACCCCTCTTTTTTAAAGTTTTTATTTATTTATTTAAATAATCTCTACACATAGTTTGGGGCTTGAACCCACCAGCCTAAGACGAGAAGTCATATGTTCTAACTGAGCCAGTCAGGCATTCATGAACCTCCATACTGCTTTCCACAGTTGCTGATGAATTTACATTCCTGTTGGTATTTACCAATAGTGCACAAAGGTTCTTTTGTTGCCCACAATTTGTCAATACTCATTATTCTTGTCTTTTTACTTCAGCCCTTTTGATAGGTGTATCTTGTTGTAGAAGATACCTCACTTGGTTTTGATTTGCATTTCCCTAATGATGAGTTATGTTGAGCATCTTTTCACATGTCTATTGGCCACTTGTATGCCTTTTATGGGAAAATGTCTATTCAGGCCCTCTGCCTGTTTTTTAATTGGATTGTTGTGCTTTTTGTTTGTTTGTTTAGTTGTTTTGTTTTTGTTTTTGGTGTTGAGTTGTAGATGTTCTTTATACATTTTGGATATTAACTGCTTATCAGATACATCTTTTGCAAATATCTTCCATTCAGGAGGTTGCGTTTTTGTTTTGTTGATGGTTTTCTTCACTCAACAAAACTTTTTTATTTTGGAAATGTTGCCATGGCTATGTCAGAGAAATTTCTGTGTGTGTTGTCTTTCATAGTTTTCATGGTTTCAGGTATCAAATTTTTAATCCATTTCGGGTTTATTCTTGTGGATGTTCCTCCAGTTTCATTGCTTTGTAAGTAGCTGTACAGTTTGCTTCGCACCATTTATTGAAGAAACTTTTCTCTCCATTGTATATCCTCGCTTCCTTTGTCATAGATTAACTGGCCATATAAACATGGGCTTATTTCGGGGCTCTTTGTTCTGTTACATTGATCTATGTGTCTATTTTTGTGTGGGTACCATATTCTTTTGATTATCATAGCTTTGTAGTAGTACTTGACATATGAAATTATGATACCTTCAGCTTTGTTTTTCTTTCTCAAGATTGCTTTGAGAATTGGGGGTCTTTTGCAGCTCCATGCAAATTTTAAGATCATTTATTCTAGTTTTGGGAAAACTGTTGTTGGTATTTTGATATAGATTGCATTGAATCTGTAGATCTTTTCTTGTATTATAGATATTTCAATAATACTAATTCTTCCAATCCATGAGCATGGAATATATTTCCACTTGTGTCATATTCAAATGCTTTCATCAGTGTTTTATATTTTCAGAGTATAAGTCTTTCACTTCTTTAATTTTACTCTTTTTGGTGTTTTGTTTATTTTGTGTTTGTTTTTGGTTTTGTTTTTTTAATTAGGCTCCATGCCTAATGCAGGGCTTGAACTTGCAACTCTGAAACTGAGAGTCACACACTCTCCTGACTTAGCCAGCCAGGTGTGGTGTTTTTGGTGTTATTGTAAACGAAAATTGTTTTGTTAATTTCTTTTTCTGCTACTTTGTTATTAGTGTATAGAAGCACTACCAATGTTTGCCTATTAATTTTGTATCCCATAACTTTAATAAATTCATTTATTACTTCTAGGAACCTTTTGGTTGAGTCTTTCAGATTTTCTACGTATAGTATCATGTCATCTGCAAGCAGCTAACAGCTTGACTTTTTATTTACCAATATGGATGGCCCATTTCCTTTTCTTGTCTGATTGCTGTGGCTAAAAGTTTCATTACTATGTTGAATAAAAGTGTTCCTTGATAAAATATCAGCTTCAGGTCATAAATTTTATGCACCTATCTCCCACTTTTAAAAATCTCAATAAGCCAGTTCACTTTTACAAAAGACTTTCATACCTGTTTTTGCTAACTAAAGAGGATTTTTCCATTGACAAAATAAGCTGTAGCCAAAATAAATTCAGCATTTGTTTTGCAGCGAGCTCTTACAGAGCAGTGCGGACCCAGCAGCAGCAGCAATGAGAGTGACAGGGCCAAGTCCTTTCCCTGGGAAATACTCCCAGTATCTCACCAACATGCTGCCAGAGCTTTGAACTGTGTCTGTGAGTATCTGTACTTGAAATATTTTGTGTGTCTGTTAGCCAAATGCATCCTAAAATATCAGAAAAGCCTACGAGCTTATTTTTTGGGGGTCTGGGAATGCTAAAACAATTTTCCACATAAATTAATGATAATTGCTTCTTCACTTTATACCATTTCAGCTTATGAAAAGTTTCATAGAAATGCTCCACTTTCAGATAGTGAGGGGAAACCTGTATTCCCTTGTTAGAAAGAAAGAGGGAGAGAGAGAGAGAGAAATAACCTTCTTTAGCTACGTTTATATAGCCATAAAAAATTATCAAATGCTAAATATCCTACTAAAATTTTAAATCATAAAATATCTAAGTAATCAAAGTATTTAGTTTTAACATACATATCTGTAAACTTAATTGAATATTCTCCTATTGACACAGAATTTTGACTTGTATAGACTGAGCCAAATATCAATCCAATAAGAAAAAGATTACTCTGAGTTTCCTGGATTATTTATGAGAACCATAGTGATATGTTTGTTGTGTAAGTAATCGAAACCAAGGGGGGGTTCTAAATTATAAATGCAAATCAGAGTTCATAATGTTTTCTAATGCTTTATGCTAGTAAAAACTTTATTTCTATTTAGATAACTCTTCTCACCAATTAAATAAGTTTAGTACTTTTAATTGCCGTATTAGTAATATAACCATGTCGTCAAAATAGAGTACCAAATAAGAATAATAGTTCTCAGCTAGAATCTTGAAATACTTGTAATCTAAGTTCCTCTAAAGAATTTTTTTTAAGTAGGAACACAAAATATGACTAATCCAGACATGTTCGATTCTAATTAAGAACATTTGTCACTGGTAACCTGATTCTTTTTCTTATAATTGCCATTGCATAAAAATGTCTGATCCACATAAATGTTTGATTAGTAAAACATTTTATTACTTACAATAATGCATATCATAATTGGCTCTGTATGCAGAAGATAGCGTTTTTAGTGAGTACTATAGTTATATAGTGAAATGTTAATTAAAACGGAAGTAGTAAACTGTTTGTTCCAAGTCCAATTACTTAATTATGGAATTAAGACAATATAAAGCTAAATAATTTGCCACTTGCACTCTCACTGGTATTATAAAATGATATCCGAATGATTTCCAAAATGATTAGCATGGCTCTAACCATCATGAGCTGCAGGTTGCCACGTTATTGAATTCTCGAAACAGCTCATAACTATTTTTTTAAATTCCCCATAGTGGCAGTCAGCGCACCAGTGCAACACAGCAATACAGGAATGCACATATTTTGGAAACATTAGGATGGAAAAGGTTATTGTCTTTCTTTTCATTCAAAATTGCTATCACAATGGCACAAATCTTTGAGACTTATTTATTTGGCTTTGCTTCAGAATTGACCTTATCGACTCATAAAGTTAATACCATATAGCATATTTCTGAATACTGCTTTGAAAAGTAGGCCAGGATTAAATTGGCTAAGGGAAATTCTAGTTCAGAATTTACTGCTTTTAATCAGTATGTGGAACACTGCTTATAAGGAATTATATTTAAAACAATCCTTTTACTATTTTACCGTAAAAAAAAGTGATACGTATTTCAATAGTGAAGTTATCATATGGTTGACTGTATTAAGGAACTAGACTCATTCAATTATATATGTGATTCAAAACTTTAGCTTGTCTAGTATAATAGTACAACAAAAACTTGTAAACAATCTGAAAATGCTTGCCTTTTATCTCTTTCTTCATCATGGGTTACTAGGTTACCTTTAAATGGAGGCTATTTTACATAACATTTCATTGAATAGATAAAATGGACTACCAATGACTTCAGAATATGGGTAGAAGAAATATTTGTTAGTCTTTTGGTGATGTCATATCAAATTGTAGAAATAATATAGTGTTGTAATATACTATTGTATATTATAAATATTGTAAGCATAGCATTAAAATATATATACATATTAATATAACACAGTATAGTAATGATACTACTGGTGTTGCCTATTATTTTACATCCTGGGGATAGAATAGCTCTCAGCAAATACGGATGGTGTCTATACATATTCCAGAAGGGCCATACATAATTTAAAAAGAATGAGTTGTTATATTATCCTGCCTTCAAGATTACCTCCAATGATAACCATCTCTTGGTATCCATAACCCTGTAGACTTCACCCATACAGGATTGGTCTGTGTGACTAACAGAATATGGCAAAAAGTAATAATCTTTTGAGATTAGGTTATAAAAGACTGTTGGATTCTGTCTTGGGTTTTCTTTGGCTCACATGACCTCTCTTTGATCTGGGTCACTCACTCTGAGAAAACAATGAACAGCCCTGTGGAGAGACCATTGTGGTAGGGAGTGAAAGCCCCCTGCCAACAGTCATGTGAGTGAGCTTACACATGAATTCTCCAGCCACAGTTGAGCCTTGTGATGAGGATGGCCCCAATCCCCTGTTTAACTTTAATCTTGTGAAAGACCCTGGACCAGATTACCCAGCTAAGCTACTCTTAAATTCCTGATTCTTGGATAATGTCTAAGACACATGCTTGTTGTTTTAACCAAACAGAGTATGAAGTGATTTGTTACACAGCAATACAAACCGGTCAGTAGGAAAAACCATCAAAGTTCAAATAATTCAACACTAACACAAGTTTAATATTTATGATTAATTAAACATTTATTCCTTTCCTTTTGTACCCTGTACTAGGAAACTCAGGCACTGTTGTAATTATACTGTTGAGCCTGGCTCAATAAGGTTTTACACTTGATGGTATTCCAGGCATATTATATTGTTAAAGACATATTTGATAATGCTGTAAAAGTGTTAATATAGATAACATTAATAACACGTAAGTAATATTAGATTTAAAATGTTCCTCCATTCTATTTATTATCCAACACTGTTCATTGATATCATATCCTCTGAAGATAAAGTATCTGCCATGGCTAAAGTATTTGGTCTTTCTCTTATCATTTTTTTTCATGACTACTTAGAAGGTTATTGAGGTTTAAGTGTAAAGGCTTATATGAGTATTAGACTAATCTTATTACCCCTTAAGTAGTGTATTCTGGAGTTTTTAGTGTCATTTCTAGTTAAAATTATTCATTCACACACTCATTTAACATGTCTTAAAATTATGTGGAAACACATCTATTTGACTTATAAGTGCTGACTGTGGACATGAGTGGGAAACATTCCAATATGAGAAAAAGAAAATAAATATTGTATAATTACTTTTGATTATGACTTATTAACCTTATTTTCCTCATCTTATTTTTGGTCATCCTTTCAGGTGCTAAAATTATTGTAGAAAAAGTATTAAATTATACCAAGTGCTATTACTTCTTTAGAAAATATTAAAATATGCTTTAAGGAAAAACCAAAGATAGTTGCTGTTTAAGTTTTAAGATAATGAGATTATTTTATTATTTTGACTTGAAATGTGTTAACTAGTTTATCACAAAATTAGATTATAAAGAAAAGTATTCTCTACAAATGAAGTATCTAAAATATTGCAAAGAAACTGGTAATATATGAGGGCTTGGTTTGGTGATTGCAAATATATTGTTCTCTGTCTCATAAAAGTGTCAATCCTAACTGCCTCTTATGAACCAAGCCGATTTATGAACCAAGTTTAACTTACTATAAGTACATAAAAGAATATAACTTTTTTTTTTCTTGAAGAAATAAGTCATTTAATATGCAGAGTCTGAATAACTGGTATTTTACTATATTTAAATAAAGCCAAATGTTCATGCACAAAACTGAAAAACTATTTTGATTTGTAAATTTACTTTTACATTTTATTTTGCTTAAGAATTTGAGCTCTCTAAGTTGATGTTTTGCTTTATCAGTAAATATCCAGCTACCTGTATTACATTTCAATCTTGCTTCTATTCAATAAATATAAATCTCATTTCAGTAGAGGCTGATTTAATGAATTTTTACTATTCTTATAATAGTATAATTTAAGCACAAGAAGTTAATTCTAAATTATTAACTTTCATTTTATTATATTTCAATTTTTCTTAGTGGTTTGGGAAAAATTATATTCTAGACATGATTTTCAATACTAAAATTTATTTTCAATAACACCTTTATTTTAGGATAGTTTTAGATTTACAAAGAAGTTGTAAGATAGTATCAAGAGTTGCCATAGCCCCCTCATTCACATCCTCTTATTGTTATATCATATGTTATATTGGTATATTTGGCATATGTATAATTATATATATATATGTAATGAAATATTAACTATATATATTTGCCACAATGAAAGAAAGAACAATGGTGGGTTATTCTCAACTAAACTCTAGAGTATGTTTGGATTTCATTTGTTTGCCCATAAGTTTTTTTTTTTTTCTATTGCAGGATATCATCCAGGATATCATGCTACATTTAGTTGTCATCTTAGGTTCCTCTGAATGATGACAGTTTCACATACTTTGCTTACTTCCTTTTTAAAATTTTAAAAATTTTCTTTCTTTTTGTTATTTTTGTTGTTTTGGTTTTTAATTTTTTTTTTTTTTTGAGAAGGGAAGAGAGAGAGAGGAGAGGCAGAGGGAGAGAGAATCTTAAGCAGGCTCCTCCCCAAGAGGAGAACCCCATGGGACTCCATCTCACGACTGTGAAATCATGACCTAAGTCAAAGTCAAGAGTTGGACACTTAACCAGATGCCCCTTGTTTTGTTTTTTGATGACCTTGACACAGTTTTGAGGATGGCTACTTAGACATTTTGCACAATGCACCTCAATTGGGATTTGTCTGTTTTTCTTGTGGTTATCCTGGGGTTATGTGTTTCTGTGAGGTGATGTTGAAAATTGAATGATTATATACTATGAAATTCTCTAACTCTATCATATTTGAAAATATTGATAATATAAATAACAAGATATAAACATTTCTGATATTCATTGATGAGTTATATGCTATATTGAAGCCATTTATTTAATCACTCATTCATTTATTAATTTATTTTACAAATGCTAATTTTTAAAGAATATAATGTTATATATATATATACAGCTATGAATAAAATGTTATATCTATACTAACATTTAATCTAAGACTGTTCATTTTAATGCCATGGGCTTTGCTGGTAATTGGTAATACAAAGGCATCATTAACCAGTACATTAGGACATTCTGATTCACTCTTCTAGATTTCCGGCTTAAGAGGCCATTACATTCTTAATGACCCTAACCAGTGAAGGCAGTAGTTTTCTTCTCAAAGGAGAGTCCTGGAGTAGCGTTGTTTTCTTTGATTTATATGCTAACTGGATGTAGTTAATTATAAAGTTCCAATGATAAATCCAGAAAAACACTTTAGATATTGCTTTTGCTTTGGCAATAATTCCTTAAGAAAGGCCCAATACAATTTGACTTGTCAGTCTCTATGAGGTGAATCTATCTGCTACAACTTTCTGTATTTTAAAGAAGAAAATAAATCTCATTATAGTGATAAGATATAAAAATTGAACTGTCCAAAATGTTCTCTATGTCTAAAGGTAGAGAAATATAAAAACGTGTAGAGATTAGCTGTGGTCTCAGTTCCTCTGCTGTCGGCCTAGTACAAGACTTTGGACTCCAGAGTAAGTTTGATTGTCCAGATTTGTGTTCCACAAATTTGATTTGATTGCCCTCTAAATGTCAAAACATATTATTGGCAATTCATTTATTTGGTGTGAATACATTCCTACTTGATTCAACTAGCGAGAAAAACTGAATGGGACTGTTTGTAGTTTGACTACAAACTAGGGAACAGTAAATTTCCACTATGCTGTTTTACTTGATGGTCTTGGTTTATTTGCTGTTTCTCTGTTTGACTTTATAACAACTTTCCATATTGTTTTCTATTTACCCTTAATGTTTTTTTAACTGCTTTTATTGAAAAGACTTAAAAGCAGCATTACCATGACCCTGAAAAGCAAAAATGCTCCTTTCACTCTGTACTGTGATTTCGTGCTATTATGAAAAAGGAGCAAAATAATTCAAAGACTCTTGTCAAAAATTATAAAAAGATAATTTTGTTTTTCTTAACATATTTAATCCATGGCCATTGTGTTGTTTGGTGCTACATATAAGCCTTCTTTGAATGTCTTATTTTTTTATGATAATACTATGTTATACCATTCAGAATTGAAAGGGGGAAAGAAGACAAAATATTTGTGATAATTTGATGAGTTTTCCTTTTTTTGAAATTTTTTAATGTTTATTTATTTTCGAGAGACAGAGTATGAGCAGGAGAGAGACAGAAAGGGAAGGAGACACAGAATCTGAAGCAGGATCCAGGCTCTGAGCTGTCAACTGGTGTTCAGCACAGCTCAGAGCCTGACATGGGGCTCAAACTTATAAACTGCAAGATCATGACCTGAACCAAAGTCAGACACTTAACCGACTGAGCCACTCGAGTGCCCCTGAGTTTTCCAATTAAAAAAAAAAGATTCATATACTTATTTGTTTAAGTTTTTATTTACTTATTTGAAGAGAGAGTGATTAGGGGAGAAGCAGAGAAAGGGAGAGAAAATCCTACACAGGCTTCATGCTCAGCACAGAACCCAATGTGGGGCTCAATCCCAAAAACCTGGAGATCATGAGCTGAGCTGAAATCAAGACTCAAATGCTTAACCAACTGAGCCCCCCAGGCATCCCAGTATATTTCTAAATACCATTTTTGGATTCTGATAGGAAAAAAAATTAAGACATGTTCAGGAAAACACTACATAATCTAGAGTACAGTCATTATATTTATAATATTCCAAACAATCATTATATTCATAATATCCCAAACATTTCTTACACAACTGAAGTGAGCATATAGTATTTCCCTACTTACCCTGTTTTCAAATGTGTCAAACACATCCTACACTTAGAGAGTTTGCAGTTTGATTATCCTCAATGAATTACTCACCAACTTCAATATGAAAGGATTATTAACATTTATATTTGTCTCCATTTAAACATAGTCTCCTTATTGTATAAGTTTCCATTATGCGTGCCTTTCACTACTGAGTCACTGTTTACTATTGATACTAGGAGAAAGAGATGCCTGAGATCGCTGGTGTTCTACCATGTAACTTCAGGCTGCTTAGCGCAACAGTCCACATTCTGCATAATCTAGTTCCTCACGAACCTGTCTATTGTGTCACATTGCCATTCCTCATCAAGGGCCTATATATGCCAAAATGGTCTCCTCCTTGTAAATGTGTTTTCTCACCTTTTATGTTTTCCCCAGTGTCTCCTCCTTGATATGTTGTCTCTCTTCTTTTTTTGTTCAACAGATTTATTTCTTTCCTTATAAATTAATTTAAATTTTATCTCATTTGTTGCTCTGTGGCTAATTAACCAGCTTCCAGGTGTCACTGTCTCACCCAAATCTTTTGTAACTCAAAGGTTGTGCCACTTATCTTTGAATTAATTAATATATTCTGAGAGTTTTATATATATAAACATTTATTTTAGGCCATCTTTTTAGAGAATGACTGTGAGGAGCTAAGTTGTTGAATATGGTATAGGTACATACCACATACATATGAAACATGTATATACATTTCAATCCTTGCTGTTCATATATATTTTTGCGCAATGAGAGTTTGTAGTTAAATTAATTATATTTTATCAAATTTCTAAACTGATATGTGTTCAGGAAGTAAAAGTAAGAAAATAAGACAAATAATTGAGATATAGAGCTGGAAAACCTTGCAGAATGTTGGCATTTTCATTTTTTTTCCCCATTTGAATGCCAAGAAGAGAGGGAAAAAAGATTCAAGAAAATAACATATCTTCTATGTGAGGAAAACAAGTTTGGATTATGCTGGCTATGGTTCATATTATTAGAACTATAAAACCTGGGGGAAAAACCCCTCAAAGTGTATCCCTGATAATTTGAAGATCCCTGTGGTATTTTATATAGATGGAGAAAAAAGTCCTAAACTTGTATAGAATCACAGAAGATCTCATATAACCAAAGCAATCTTAAGAAAAAAGGACAAGGCTGGTGGGACTACGCTTACTATTCCAAACTACAGTAACCCGAACAGGATGATATTTTCATAAGAAAATGGATACATAGATCAATGGAAAGGATAGAGAGCACAGAAATAAACCTACATATATATGGCTAATTAATTTATGACAAAGGAACCAAAAATATATAAATGGGGAAATGGTGATCTCTTGAATAAACTGAAAAGCTGCTACACAGCAAAGGAAACCATCATGAAAATGAAAAGATAACCTAAATACTGGGAAAAAATATCTACAAGCTATATATCTGATAAGGGGTTAATACGACAAATGTACAAAGAACTCCTTGAATTCAATAACCAAAAAAGTCCAATTAGAAAACACACAGAGGATCTGAATAGACATTTTCCCAAAGAAGATATACAGATAATTAATAGGTACATGAAAAAGTACTCAACATCATTAATCATTAGAGAATTGCAAATCAAAACCATCATGAGCTATCACCACACATGTCTTATAATTACTATTAACTAAAGGATACAAAATAACAAGTGCTGGTGAGGATGTGGAGAAAACCCCTATGTTTATTGTATCATTATATATAGTATTATTTACACCCCCCCCCACACACAATGAGATATTACACAGCCATAAAAAAGGATGAAATCATGCTATTTACAACATGGATGGACCTAGAGGGTATTATGATAAGTGAAATGAGTCATACTGAGAAAGACAAAGATTATACAATTTCATTCATATGTGGAAACTTAAAAAAAGAAAATGAATAAACATCAAAAACAGAATCTGACCTGTAAATACAGAGAACAAATTGATGGTTCATAGAGGCAGGGAGCAATAAGAAAAATGGGGGAAAGGAAAGTGGGAGGTACAAGCTTCAAGTTATGGAATGAAAAAAATCATGGGAATAAAAGGCATAACATAGGGGAGATAGTCAATGATACTGTCATAGTGTTGTAAGGTGACTGATAGTAGCTACGTTCACATGAGACACAAAGAAGTTGAATCACTACCTTGTACAACTGAAACCAGTGTAACATTGTGTATCAACTATACTCAAATAATATTTTTTTTAAAAAAGGAAACATTGTGTATTGTTGGTGGGAATATAAATGAGTGAACTCACTATGGAAAATAGAATGGAAGTTCCACAAAAATTTAAAAGTAGAACTACCATATGAACCAGCACTTTTACTTTGGGGTATTTACCTGAAGAAATAAAAACAGTAACTTGAAAATATATATGCACACCCATGTTCACTGCAGTGTTATTAACGATTGCTAAGATATGGGAAAAAAAAACCCTACAAGTCCATCAATGGATGAATACATAAGGAAGATGTGGCATATTTATATACAATGTAAAATCATTCAGACAAAAAATGAAGAAAATCTTGCCATTTGTGACAGCATGGATAGACCCTATGGGTATTATGGTAAATAAAAAAATCAGAGAAAGATACCACCATATGATGTCACTTACATATGGAATCTATAAACAAAAACACAAGGTCACAGACAGAGAAAACACATTGGTGGTTGTGAGAGGCAAAATGATGGGAAGTAAGAAAAATAGATGAAGAAGGTCATAAAGTACAAACTTGCAGTGATAACAGATATAACTCATGATTATGTAATATATAGCATAGTGACCATAGTTAATAATATTGTATTGCTTCAGATCTTAAAAGTTCTCATGACAAGAAAAAAATTGTAACTACATATGATAATGGGTAACTTGCGGTAATCATTTCACAATATATACAAAAATCAAATCATTATGTTGTACCCCTGAGACTAATATAATGTTGCATGTCAATTATACTTCAACAAAAAGGAATTTGCCAAAAATAATTATTTTAAAATTAAATAATGGAATATAATATATACATATGAAAACAAATATGTGAAAGGCAAAACTATGGAAACAGTAAAAATACCAGTGGTTGCCAAGAGTTGGGAGGGAAGGGTGACTATGTGGAGCACAGAGAATTCTTTGGGCAGTAAAACTTCTCTTTATGATAACATAATGATGGGTACATGTCATTATATACTTGACCAAACACACAGAATGCACATCACCAAGAGTGAACCCTTATGTAAACTATGGACTTTGGAAGATGATGTGCCAATGTAGGTCATCTACTGCAACAAATATACCACTCTGGTGGGCGATGTTGACAATGAGCCAAGTTCTGCATGAGTAGGGGGTAGGGATATATGGGAAATCTCTGTACCTTCTGTTCAATTTACCTATGAAACTAAAACTTCTCTAAACTGCTCTAAAAATCTCTTTAAAAGTGTAATAAAAGAAATAAATATGTCAACAAATGAAGCACACAATGGGGAAGAAGACATAAACAATCCTCAAGAGAAACAATATGTAAGAGCCGAGATGTACATTTGCCAATTCATTCTTAACAATAGTAAACAAATTAAATAAATATATATATATAAAGATCATTTTCATATTAAATGAATTGAAACTGACTCTTCAATTGTGATCTTGTAATGATTTCATTTGTTACAGAAGTTCAGTGACACATAGTGCTACACCTGTTTATGCAGATGATACTTAAAGGTAAAATTATTATGGATCAAGTTGGAGTAAGCATAAAAGTATAGAGAAACAGTGGTATTGCTTTGGGAGTTAACTTTTTGTCACATTGCTAGAGTAGGGAAACAGATGATGCATTTCTGCTGGGTCTCCACTTTGCTAAATGAAGATATTGGGAATTTTCAAAGTCCATAATCATATGAGACAATTCTTTATAATAAATGTATTGTTTATTTATTTATAATATGTATAAATAAATATAAATATATAAGAAATGTATATAACACATAATAAATCATTTATAAAATTTCTTATAATAAATATATTCAATATGTTTTCTTTTTGTCTCTCTGGAGAACCCAGACAAACACAGATTTTGGTACCAGGACTGTTTCTATAGGAACAGAAGGTTAATGATAAGTTCCTTGAATTGTTTCTGGAGTTTCTGAAATTGGCTCTCTAATCGATTAGATTTAAAGATGCTCATGACTTGATTTCTAGGAGTAAAGAAAGCACTGATAGTCCAAGACATAACCTTGCAACAGAGATACACAAGGTATCGCCATTAGATACACCTAGCCAATCAGTTATAAGAAGAAAGAAGAGGGTAGCTGTGCATATGATACTATCTTAACATTTTTGAAAAACTAAGAAATATACTGAGTTTGGCTGCTTGTTCCTAATGTCCCTGGACAAAGAGATGAAAGAACTGGATGGGCTCAGGAATTCAAATTCCCAGCTCACGTGCCACATAAATGACCTAAAGACATCTATATGTGCTCTGAAGAAGACCCTTCTGGAGCCACACAGCTAAGATTGCTGAAAAACAGTCTCAGCCTTTTTTTCTTTTAATTTTTTATAGTTTATTTATTTTTGAGATAGAGAGAGACAAAGGACGAGTAGGGGAGGGGCAGAAAGAGAAGGAGACACAGAATCTGAAACAGCCTCCAGACTCTGAGCTGTCAGCACAGAGCCCGACGCGAGATCATGACCTGAGCCGAAGTTGGAGGCTTAACCAACTGAGCCTCCCAAACGCACCAAAGTAGTCTCATCCTTAGACCAGTTGAATTACAATGGCAGTTAAACTCCAACCTGGCACGCCAAGATGTCTATCTGTTACTAAAGTGAGGGCAGAAACTGTGAGATAACGAAGTGTTAAGTTCCCCGAGATGATAGCCAGCTACCTGGCTGCAGATTGATTACACTGGACTGCTTCCCTCACAGAAGGGGCAGCATTCTGTCCTGACTGAAACAGACACTTTAGATCTGGGTTTACCCTCTCTGCATACAGTGTTTCTGCCAAAACTACTATCCATAGACATACAGAATCCACTGTCACAGCATTCTACACAACATTGCTTCAGATTAAGGAACTCACTTCACAGCAAAAGTGGGGCAATGGTGCTGTGCTCATGAGATTCACTCCTATTTCCATTTTCTCCACCATCCTGAACAGTTTGGTTGAGAGAACAGCGAAATGGCCTTTTGAAAACTCAGTTATAGTGTCAGGTAGGTGGCAGTACTTTTAGGGCTGAGGAAAAGTTCTCCAGAAGGGTATATGCTGTAGATCAGAGTCCACTCTAGGGTTCTGTTTCTGGATTCACTGCTTCAGGATTCAAGGGGTGGAAATGGATGTGGCATCCCTCATTATTATCTCTAGTGATCCACTAGCAAAATTTTTATTCTGTTCTTGCAACTTTATGCTCTGCTGTCCTAGAGGTATTAGCTCTAGAGGGAGAATTGTTTCTATCAGGAGACCACAATTATTCCACTGAACTGGAAGTTCTGACTGTCACCTGTTCACTTTATTTTCTTCATGCCTCTGAATCAAAAAGCAAGGAAGAAACTTAACTGCACTGGTCAGGGTGACTGATCGTGATTATCAATGGGAAATTAGATTGTTATTCTGAAAAAGTGGGAAAAAAAGTCTAGAATACAGAAGACCTCTTAGTACTTAGGATCAGTATGACTCTGATTAAGGTCAATGGAAAAAAAAAAATCAATCTAGGTGGGACTCCTAATGACTTAGACACTTAGTATTTAAGGTTTGGATCATCTCACCAAGTAAAAAACCATGACCAGCTAAGGTGCTTGCTGAAGGCAAAGGGAATGTTAATGGTTAGTGGAGATAGTTTTAAATACCAACCATGAGCACATTCCTAATTGCAGATGTGAGAACTATATTTCAATAGCATGGGCTAGAGATGAGAATATGTAGAAATTTCATATGAACAAGTTATTACCAATGTCTGATCCAGTGACCCAGCAAATCTAACTGTATATAAGTAAACTCACCTTAAAGAGTCACTACGCAGTATTTAAATTTCTTCTATTATACATATTTTAACATATTTTAAACTTGAGTTTAAGATTCTTATATTTTAATTTTATATTTAAGTTTAGCTATAAGCTTCTCAAACACATGCCCCACTATCCTTTTCTTAATAGATCTTTGATTTAGCTTCAGATATATTTTTCTCATTTTCTGTATGTTGTTTTATAATACCTACATTATAAAAAGCCAATTAAAAGCTAAAATCTGGCAACACCTTTTGTTTGGGGGCAGATACTAAATATTTTCAGCTTTACAGACTGCATGGTCTCTGCTGACATTTCTTAAGTGTCATTCTTTGTGCAAATGTAACCACAGATAATACGTAAACACATTAGTGTGCCAGTCTTTCAATAAAACTTTATTCACAGAAACAGATATAATACTGGATTAAGCCTCCAAGCTGCAGTTTCCTAACCCCTGCCCTAGATCATTTAAAAGTGCTTTGCCCATGAGCCTCAAATCAGTTATTTCAAAGTTTAGCTTTCCATAGCCACAGACTTCAGTATGACAATTGCATGTTTGCTTATCTACAATAGAGGTATGTATTCATACCTCATGCTATGTAATCCTCATATTCCAAAGCATTTCTTTGTAATTTCTTGGTGCCTAAAGTACATGCCTTATTTTGGAGTTAACCATGTTAACAGCACTGCAGCGTCCTGGAGTGGATGGAACTGAAGGGAGGCATTACAGGGGTAATTTTTCACATAATGCCCTAGGGTAATCCGTGGGAAGGTGGTAATGACTGAACTTCCAAGCATCAGTGGGAGATAGCGCATCACAGGATAAGTAAATTGTTCTTGGCACCTGGACTGTTTACCTCCCTGACTGGGAGAATCATTGCACTAGTAATGCTTTTCCAGCAGGCAGGTTGAAACCTCATGGAGGCTGCGGCAGTTGGTGATTGCATTCAGCTGTGCGGAACAGAAGACTTGTTCATCACTGGCTTAAACAATTATGGGCTTATTTTTCTTCAAACAATTAGAAGACTAAAATCATATCAATGGCTCATGAGAGTCAGGGCTGAGATTTCTGCAATTTTCTTGGCCTTCCTCTCAGCTTCCTCCTGGCAAGCTGCTTGCACTCCAGTCACCGGGTTTACATTATAGGCAGGAAGAAAGTGTGAGTGCTAAAGATCAAGAGTGGTGCTTATATTAAGAAAGCAATTTTTATCCTATTTATGCACTGCCAAATTTGTGTCATACGTCCTAGCATAGGACGTTGGAAAATGTGTCTGTAAGCCTGATGCATGAAAACTGATATAAAGGAAACCAATCCTATTGACCTTTGATTGGTAAGGACCTAGAAGGATCTGCTAAAAGTGTTAGCATACAGACCACTGGAGACAATATTTCTTTTCTATCACTTCCTTTTTCTTTGATCTTTTCTACATTTGGAGCTTCTTTCTCTTGTTCTTCTGTACACCCCACCCCAGCCTTCTCATGCTCTTCCTTTCAAATCTCTGACTGGGAAAATAAGCTTAAAAACTTAGGGGGCAGAGTTCATTATATTACACAATTCTATATATGTGTTACATAATATTTTTAAAACAGTAAAAAGTAAAATGGCACCAGAGATACTAAAAAAATTTAGCAGTAAGGAAGCAAGAAATTTCTCATTAAGCAATATATATGTATTATAATGTTCCTGGGGAAACACAACCAACAACAACATAATGAGTGCAAAAGACACATGGAGAGATTAATCATGAAATTTAGAGAAAAAAAACATAACGAGCTTTCTCATGAAACTTGATGTCATACGAAAGAATAAATGGCAACTATTGGCCAGTGTAAGTAGGTAGCTATTGCAACAGTTATCAAGAAATGATTATATGATTAAGACAACAAATAAATTCAGATATATCTTCTACACTGCTGTCATCAAGCACTGGGCAAAAATTGTCTGGACACCTAGCCATGAAAAGAAAATGAGAAATAAAAATGATAATAGCCATTATGTGCAAGTGTTATGCTATCTAGGAGGAAAACATAAGGGAATAACAATGGATACAAAAGGTTGGCCAAGTAACTAAATAGAGGAAAAATGTGGGGTTTTTTGGGAGGGGGCTGGGGGTGTGTTATAATACTGTACATGCTATGCCATTTTTATAATCATAAATTTAAACATTTAAAACTCTAATTATCGTTATTCCAATTTTTTATTGGTTAAAGTGTTTGAAGCAAGGCAATTTTCTAAATTCCAGACAACTTAATCTAAGTACTTGCTGACTATTCTCTACTTCAGTTTATTATTCGATCAGTCATATTTATATTTAGCATTTTCTCTAGATTAAGTCTGGAGTCCTTCTCATCTGAAGTCAATTCTAAATAATGAAAAACTGAGAGAACTTTATTGTTGTTGTTGAGAAAGAAGTAAATCCACTTATTGGTCAGTTCTCTCCTTGTTGGTATGCTTGAGTTCTCTGTCAGTGTCCAGACTTTTGCCTTTTTTTTTTTTTAAGTTTTATCATTTTATTTTTAGGAGAAGGAGATAGAGTGGGAGTGGAGGAGGAGCAGAGAGAGAGGGACACACAGAATCCAAAGCAGGGTCCAGGCTCTGAGCTGTTAGCACAGAGCCTGATGGGGGGCTCGAACCCACAAACCGTGAGATCATGACCTGAGCTGAAGTCGGTGGCTTAACTGACGGAGCCACCCAAGCGCCCCAGCCTCTTGCTTTTTATAGGGTTTCTCCATTTCATGACATATTCAAAACTTCTTCCCATGCCCTGATTGTGTGGTATGTGTATTTGATAAAATGGGATACATAACAAAATATAAATAGTATTTATTGTATATAATGTGATGTATACTACATATTATATATCTTCTTAAACATAATATACTTTTACTTAATGCATTTATCTTTCTGGACTTAGACTTTTTGTGATATGGTTTCAAATATATTTTTCCAGAATTCTGGTCAGTTTCCTCCAGATAATTATTGTCCTTATTTTTTTTCCAGTAAATTGAGATATGAGTAATATTCTAAGGATTCCAACAACAAAAAACACTCATAAGTCTCTAATCTAGTATTTTCAAACTTCTAGTAATAATTCTAAAGTTGTTGTTACTGTTTATTCTAATTTTTCACATTTTAAAATATTATATTTACATAATCAAGTCTTTGTTAATCAACTTTGTAATCAAATTGGGTATTTAGATTTTTTTAATGTAGATGGGTATTTAGAATTTTAATTTTCTTCCAGGTCATTTATTTTTAGTGTTTATGCTTATTTGCTATAATTTACATATTTATAAAACACAATATTTGAATTTATAATACGCAGGACTTGAAGAAATATACTTAATCTATGGAGTCTACTGGCCCAAATTTTATAAATAATGTGGATAAAGTTGATTATTTGAACTAACAAAACATTTTCACATAGATATCTCAGTAAGATTATTAAAATGCCCACCAGACATAATATTAAAATAGACACAAGTTAGTTTCCTAGGTTAGGTAGATATGTAATTAATTAGTATACTCTTAACCAGTTGATATTTATATAATTTATATGTTTTATCACCAGCTTTCAAGGTAATATTAAAGAATTTAATCCTTATGGCAACCTTAATTAAAATATGGCAAAGAGAAAATAAATAGGCACATGACCTTACAGAGGTCTCCAAATGAGTCAGAACCTGGATGCGCTACAGGATTGTTGTCTCCTAGACTATTTAATACCATACCGCATTATACTCACAGGGACTATTTAATGTTGCTTGGCACAAAACATATTTAAAATACTGCTTTGAAAATTATTTCAATAAACTTTTAAACAAATTAAACATTTAACAAACTTTGATTTTGAATGTTTTAAAATCTCATTTGCAATACTGAGACCATCCATACGTTTTTCTAAAGTGCACATTGATAAATCATTAAAGGACAAAAAACAGGAGCTGGTGGAATTTTGTTCTTAAGGTTCTAGGTCATTGAAACAAATCTATTTTTTAAGTCCTTAAAGATCAATATGTCTCATTTGGAAGAATTAGAGTACTGAAACAGGATGCTTTAGTTTTATGGCAGCACGTTCATTTTTTATTGTTTTCTGCAACTGGATATTTTTGGTATCAAAGAGAAAAGAAAGCTAAACCAACATTCAAAATCTCTGTGAATCAGGCAATAATTTTTTGTCCCGTTCTTTCCAGGAACTGACAGCAAAATTTGCAAACTCCACATTGTGCTTAATGATAAAGTTCATGTATAGCATTTTTAAAATTCTTTTTCCAAAATCTAAATGGCATTTTCTAGTTAACAGTTTACTGCATTGAAAGAGAAGATTTGGACACTAGTCTTACTGTCTATTCTTATCCCACTTCCAGCTGTATGACGAATAAGTCAGTCGTCTAAACTTTACGGCCGAATTCAACAAGGCAAGCGCTGTCTGGTACCGCGTGATGAGAAACCACTGTTACATTCACACGAAGTGTGTGCACACTAAATGCGTGTGCATATGTGTGAGTACTCCCTGATATAAGTAAAAGAAAACTAAAATAAAAAGGGCACAGAAGTTTAGTGCTCTCAAAAATAATATACTCCAATTTCACAGAACAAACTTGCAAAAGCTACTCGGTGCGCACTTTTTGCCTCGATAAGAACTTGAGTGGTTGACACAGTAGTTATGAGGGTCTCAGTTTTGACTTGGACCGACACTTTCCATAACGAAACGACAAAGAGTTTCAAGTGTATCTCTGAGAATCTCCCATCTTTCCCAGAGACTGGGCCTTACTTCTAATCCTAATGCTGATCTAATACTGAGAATGACAGCTTAGAGATTAGACAAGTCACAGACTTTAAAAGCAAATTTGTAAGTAACATCACTTACTTCAGTGGCTCTTGAAGTGTCCCCTGGACCTGCAGCAGGCGCGTCACTTGGAGACACCTCAGAAGTGCGAATCCCGAGGCCCCACCCAACGCCTAATAAATCAGAAAATCTGAGGATCCAGCCCAGGGTCTGGTTTAACAAGTTTCCCAGGTGACTCTGATGCACTTAATTGCAAACCACTGGCCTATTTTTATTGGTTATATATTTTTTTTATTTCTGGGTAATAAAATACAAATGTTTATTTAGGTGAATATATCTGTTTTTCTATCCACACATCACTCAGCAAATTGTGTAAAATATCCAACTGCTAGTTGTTCATCGTATTTATAATGTATAATATTGTTGAATTCTCCTTGAACTGTAGATCATTTAATTCCCCCATCTACATATAGGCTAAGCTGTTTCCAGTGCCTCTGGGTTTGTCTTCTGTTTTAATTCACCTCTAATTATTAATTGTAAACTTCTTCTCACACCCAGGTTACGTATTTCATCCCTCAGTATATCTGTATAGTCTTCAGACTCTTCCAGACCTTCAGTTGTCAGTTTCTAAGACTCTTGGTCTTATCTTTCTTGCCCTCTCCTCTCAAGTTGTATTATACTTCTCTTTAAGGAGAGACAGGTGCTGGATACATGTCTGCCTAAGGCTGCTGTCATTTCTTTCACCTGGAAAAATGATACCATCCAAACTTTTAAAGAGTTCAAGACTTTATTCCTTCTTTCTGTGCATTTTCAATCAAATAAATATATTTAGAAGCTTAAAAATATTTCTCTGTAAAATTTCTTAACAGTGGAGAAAAAAACACTGTCTCTGGATTCAGAACCCTAGTTCAAATTCTAAGTTGGACAGTGATTAATTAGATTGCCTCAGGAAAGTCAATTAACATTGCTGAGACGCTATGTTCTCATATGTAAAGTAGAATAATCATTTCTGACTTCCAAGTTTGTTGTAAGGTTTCAGATTAATTTAGATGAACCATGCCTCTTCAGATATCAGATTCTTGAAGGAATCAAGAAGTGGTCACTTTGTATATATGACTTTGTTTGAAAGTCTATAAAATTAATAGAAGATTCCCTTAGGCTATGTTTTACCACAGAGTATTTCTTCTTATACTTTTACCAAATGAGATGCTGTTTTGTCACAAACTCTTTTAACTAAATATTCTAAAGGATGACTTGGGTATATAGGGGTATGAGAAAAATTTTTAAATTCCCAATACAATATAAATTATGGCAGCATTCGCCTATTTAGCCTTTATACAAATTGTCAAATATGAAGTTGAGAACTGGGTTTATAATAATGAAGACACATTGGGTATCTCTATAAAGGATTTGTGCTATTTCATTTTATCTTCAAAACAGAAGATAGTAGGATTTCACTAGTTTTACAAATAAGGAAGTTAAATCACAGAGACTTTGCTAATTTGTCCAAGGACAGAGAGCTAGTAACTGTCAGTTAGGATTTAAATGCCAGCAGCTGGTCTCTCCAACCAAGGCTCTAAACCAACAGAGTCTGCTGTATCTTTAAACGAAATGCACCAACATTAACCAATTTAATTATAAAGGCTATCTCCGTGGTCATTTTAAACAGATGAATTAGAGGACTTTTGTTGTATTACCTAATAGTCTCCTAGAAAGAAGCCATGTCAAGTGTTAAACACACATTCACACACTGAGGAACGAAGAGGGGCTGGAGAGATCATGATGGCAACAGGGTCAAGGCACTTGAATCCGCCCGGATTGAGCTATGTGAGGAGCCTGAGTGTGAAGTGGGCATCTCTGTGTTTCCTCTGGCCCTTCCATACCAGTGTGTGAGCACCAGTTACAGGATCACAGTACTCGGATTTTGCAGGAAAAGTCAGTGCATTGTAAGTGATGAGGCAGCTCTAGACCCTGGTGCTTTTGGTTTCTTTTGGTAATAACTGTTCAAATTTATGACCAATCTGATATTCAGACTTTTGTTTTTAAACAGCTTTATTGAGATATAATTTATACACTTTGGCTTAACTCTAGAAAAAACAAATCGATGTTAGGGCATAAGACCCTGCTTTTCTCTAGACTTTTGGCTCAAGGGAAGAAAGAAAAAGAGACATGCTTATTTTCCTCCAAACTGTCTAAACTATTACCTCAGGAAAGGAAAACAGACAAAGAAATAGGATGACTGCCTTGTCAGGAGATATAAATGGACTATTTGGCTGCAGTTTCTTCTTTGAAAATCTCTTAGGAATTTGCTCACAGTGATGTACCTGAATAAAAAGTAACCTAATGGTTGACTGGGTTTTTTTTTTCCCCAAATTTATTTCTGACTTAAGTTTTGCTTTCCTCATGGTATATCTACTCTGACACCAATGTCTTTTCTTATGAGCATGTCTCTGCATTAGCACTTCAAGGACTGTGGCAGAATATAGCTCCATGTTAATTTATGGGTCTGAGCACTCTTTAGAAATTGCTATCATTTCCAAATCTGTTTAAAATACCTATGTGACATTTTCCTGAGAAAACCGACATTGGGATCAGCCTGATTGATTGGGGGGGAGGGGACAGATGTGAAATCACACTTAAGTATCACACTCCAAGCTGGTTTAGAAAATGGAACAGATAATTTAAAATAGTGTAATAGAAAGAGGATTGGACTGAAGTTGGAGAGCTGAATCCTACTTTTATATCTTCTTTTTAACCTGTATGGCTGCAGTCAGTTCAATATCTTTGCATGCAGTAACATATAAGAAATATAAAAAACAAATAGCCTCTATAGATATTCCACAAATAGTCACTCTCTCCACAAAATAGTTATTATATCATAAATTCAAGGTAAGTTAACTATTGGTAAATATCTACCCTTGTCATTTATTTTCATTTCCCACCAAGTCTTTTTAATTCACTAAATTAAATTTAGTGAGTACCCCCACCCCCACAGCCATCGAGATAATGTTCACACTTTCTAAATAAAGGTTTGCCATTTTGCAGGATTTTTTGCAGTTTCTGAACATTAACATTTGCCTTCTGGACTACTGTGTAAGAAGACATACTCACATCTTTCTATAACTATGTCCTCAGGGTCCTTGTATTTGGGCAGACTTATGAGATCTACAACAAGGACCTTTGGCATAACAGGACTTGGCTGTGATTCAAGATAGATTTGACTTAAAATAGTGCTTTAAACCAGACAGTTTCCATAGTTTCTAGACTGTAATAAGAGGTTTTCAAAGCATTTTGGTATTTTTTTTTAAGTCATCCCTTCAGTTTTAGAAACTCAGAGATAATACTTTATAATGCTTTCTGGAGGTGAGTTTTTGTTTTTGTTTTGTTTTGTTTTCCATTTATGTATATTCATCAGACAAAATGTGTGTCCTCTTTTGCATTTCTAATATTCATGATAATTAGTATTACAGCACCAACTATTTTTTCACAACCTTTGAATGATTTAGCCTGTTTTGTTGTTTCCCCATTTAGCATATGCCTTGTGAGATTCTCAAATCCTCTAACACCAACTGGGTGTCCAAGAATGCAGTTCAATTCTCATACTAATTACGAGGCATAGGGGCTCATTTCTATAAGATTACCTTCACTTCAGATGTGCCCTGGAAATGCAGTTACCACCTGCCCACACCTCTGCTCAGGTGACCACAAATTCAGAGGTTCCCTTAGCCCCTTCGCCTCAGGTTTGATATGCCACTAGAAACTAGGCTTACAGAATTTAGGAAAACACTTTCTTTACCTTTACTGATTATAAGGACACATGAAGGATCAGCCAATTGGAAGAAAAGGATAAGGCAAGGCATGTATTATATGTGAGGGGAGGGGCACAGGAGCTTCCCTGCCATCTTCAGCCCAGCATATCCACCTGTTTACCAACTCAGAATCCTCCTAATGTCATTTTCAAGAGACTTTACAAAGATTAATCTCCACCCTCTTTTGCTCCCTAGATGTCAGAGGTGGTGCTGAAATTTCCTACCCTCCTTTCTTTTAGTGCTTATGGAGCCCCTGCCCCATCCTGAGGCTCTCTGGAAGCCCCGCCCAAGCCCTGCCCTGAACCACCTTCCCTAGACAAACTCAGTTGTGGTGGAAAGGGCCTGGTTAAGATAGCACAGGGGTCCTCCTATCACTCAGGGAATTCCAAAGTTTTTAGTTCTGTGATAGGAAGCAAGGATAATGACCAAATACATTTCTTATTATATCACATGACCATAATTTGATGTTACCTATTCACTCTGATAAAAGTCTCCCAATTAAATACACAAACACCTTAAAGTCAACTCCAAGAAATTCACTGATTTTTTTTCAGCATTTCCCTTCTCCATTACTTTTATTTATGCACTAATAAATTATTTGAACAAGGAAGACTTAAGACTGAGGTGGCCCTAATGTTGCAGGATTTTTTTTACCACAATACCCAGGATCATTGTCTTGCCACTTTGACGAATGAAGAGATGGACACAAAATGAGAAGCAGGCAAAGAGTATAAGATTAGAAAGGAAGAATAGTAGGAAAGCTCTCTTTACAGAGAAGGGACATTTGAAAGTGAATGCCTGAGGACTAGAGTCAAGGGTCCTTGCCGTATAAGGTTCTGGTCAGCCTTCCCCCTTCCTTTCCTCCTTGTTTCTTCTCAAGTTCTACCCTTTTTGGCACGATAACTCTAGGTGCTGAGTTGTCCATTCCTGATTGGGTCATTTTCATTGCATGAGGGGAGGTCTATGGTCATATCATTCCTTGTGGGTCATACATTTTATAGTCTACTTAGCTTTAGTCAGGTGTTTTGTCAAATTCCTGAGCGAACCTGAAGAGAAGTAGGTGGTGTCTGTTACATTCTTAAGAGGAACCTTAAGATGGAGGGGGTTTGCTCTGGTCAGAAACTCCCAGCATTGTTCCAGGGACCTCAGATCCTAATCCTTCTCCTTTCTGTTTATTTTATCCTATTTTTTTCCCTATCATATCTCTTCCTATTTCACACTCTCCTAATGAATCATTCCCCTCCTGGTCATGCTCCCCAAATTATAGGCATTTTCAGACAATGAATCTTAGTTCTCCTTTTGGCCCAAAGCTTGTTATTTTTCTAAGTGGAATTCACATTCTTATAGATGGCATAGCCAACAACTGGGCTTTGATCCTATTTTTCCTTATAACAATGATGATGTCCTTTATTTTAGCTTTAACCGCTCCTGATACAATCCAAAAAAATGTACCACCTCTAAAATCAATGATTCAAACCCAAACTCCACCTACAAACTCCTCAAACCTTGCTCAAGCATTACTGTTGAATCGGTTCTTCAAACTCATTAATATTTCACAAGCATTTACTCTCCTCCCTCTCTACCAGCTATTTCCTATGCCCAACCACCTGCTTTTCTACTTTAGCTTGTACAATCTTCCCTTTTATTCACTCTTGGCAAATAACAAGAATGCCTTTGGTGCTTTTTTCCATCTATACGTCTTTGCTGGTTTCTCCTTCCCTACCAACTTTGAGTGTTCAACTTATTCAGACATCTGACTCTTTCATTGAATTGATACATGAATCATTTGCCAATAATTACTTGTTGATTTTAATCCCCAACTCTGACCTTTTTTAATCACTAGAGTCATTTACCCATCTGTCTGCTGGTATTACTACATTACACATTATCCAAAATGTTTAACTGAAAACTAGATGTTCTTTTCAAATGCTGACCAAAACAACAAGGGATGCAACATTCACCTACTGCTCAGGCCAGATATCTGTCATGATAGTCATTGGTACCATAGCCAATACTCGTCCCACAAATCAATAACTCCAAAATCTATTTCAAATATTTCCACTCTTCCCATGTCTCCAACTACCATCCTCATGTTTACAAAATATAAATTAAAAGTAATAAAGTTATGTTACCTCAGAGCTTAATAACCCTCAGGCATTTTTCATTACCCTTAGAAAAAATCCCCAAATGTCACTATGGTTTGTGCAACCATAATCTATTCTTGTGAAAATTTGTTTAATTACTTTTGCCTTTTTATTACTACGAAAGAATCTTATATTTTCTAGCCTTTACATATGGCCTGCTTTCCTGCTAACAAACTTTCAGACATATATATTACTCATAATGGAATGTTCCTTTTCTAATATTCATTTAGCTGTTTCTTGCTTATCCATCTGGCCAAGGTTTAAATTAAGTTCCTTAACAAGTCTTCATAAATCTTGATTACTCAAGATTTGATCCCTGTGTTACCATCTCAGAATCTGTCCATTTCCTTCATGGTACTTCTTTTAATGATTTTGTATTTTTTATGTGTTTGTTTAATGCTTGCCTGCCCCATTTAGCTTTTATTTGAACAAATTATTTATTACTATATAATCTTTGAATTATTGTGTAATTCATAGTAGGTACTCTGTAAGTGTTTTTAAATAAATAAAAGAGTAAATCTTAAGTATCATCTCATGTATTCTTGAATTTCATGGTAATTATTATATTCCTATAAAATTGCCGTTAGTAAAATTAGCATAAACTGAACGGCTCTACTTTTAGGTGACTACCATTAAACTTCTTCTTTTTTTTTTTTTTTTTGTATCTTGGTGTCATTTAAGTCAGAATGCTCTGGCAAAAAATCAAACAAACAAATAAAAGCCCACTACAAGCAAAATTAATTGATAAAAAAATGGGAAAGTGTACTTGCAAATGATATCATATATAAAGATGTAATAACCATGGTTTATAAGTAACTATTGAATTTGAGAACAAAGAAGCACAAAACCTATTACAAAAATGGGGAAAAGTAAGAACATATGTAGACATACTTAACACACAAAAAGATAGCAAGATGTCCATGCTCACTCACAGAGAAATGCAAAGTAAATCTATACAGAGATACCATTTCTTATCTATCACCTATAAAAATGTTTAACACTAAAGAGTACACAATAGATTTTGATAGCCTGTGACGAAACAGGCACTCTAATAATTGATTGGTAAAACTCATACCAGTAAAGTCTTTGGGGGAATGGGCTGCCAAAATATACCAAAGTTATATATACAATTACCTATGACCCAGCAAGGCCACTTCTAGACATTTACCCTAGCAATTCACCTCCAATATTATGAAGGCATATACTCATGTTTATTCACAAAAACTACTTCTAATTGCAAAATATTGGAAATTACCTACATGTAGAAATAAGGAAAAATAGTTATGTGAACTATGGTTCACCCACACATTTGAACACTATGCAGTTGGAAACAAGAATAAAGATTTCCTTGAAGTAACAGGGAAGGATTTTTAAAGTGTTACTAAAATATGTCTAAAAAAGGTACAGGAAGGATAAATCAAGAAAAGAAAGAATAGTGATGTGGAAGATTGATAGAGAACAGGGTAGAAGTGTAGGAGCAAAGGAATGATGCTAATTAAAGATCGTCAAGTTTATCAAGATTATCTATATCTATCTATCCTCTACTTCTCTACTTCTCTATCTACCTCTCTAATCTCCAAACACCGAGGACTGAGCAAATAAGTAAATATACTGTGAATAATGGAGGCAAAGTTCTTCACCGCCAAGAAAAGAGTTACAAACATGGAAAGTAGAGGACTTAAAATGAAGCTGTGGAGATAGGTTGTAATTGGAATATCAGGTCAAGTCTGGTTTCTAAATAGTTTTTATTAGGGTAACTCCCTCAAAGACCTTTGAATGGGTAGGATAATGCAGATAATACCTTCCATGAACTTGTGCCAGCAAACAGATGCTGCTCTATTTGTGAGTCTTTATAATATTTCTTGGTCTGTGCACTATCTTTGAGGAAGAGTGTCATGGTCCTGGTGTCAGTACCTTCCACTGCTGATCCCTCTGACTATGCATTTTGAAGAGGGGGAGAAGAGTTATCTGTGTCCTTCTAATAGATTCTAGAATAGCCAGTTGTCTCAAAAAATGCTTCCTTAATGTCTTGCAGCTCATTTGCATCCACTGTTGGGCTGGACTAGAAATGTAATTGAGAATGAGTTGGGGATGTAGCAAAGGTATACAAAGGTCATATTTTTTTCCAAACTCACCCAGCTGAAGATTAAGTTTCATAGTCACACATTGTGAGAAAATTGGTAGGATAAACAAAAACTGGAAATACTTGACGGAAGAAAATACGTCTTGTTCACAGAAGGGTTTCTAGGATCTAATTTTAATACAAAATTCCAAGTTTAATACCTAATTAGTGACTGCAGAGTTAGCTGAAGAATTCATTAATTAGTTGGATAAAGAAAAACATAAGAAGAAAAGTTAATTTGTATTTTATGCATATTAACCCAAAATAAGAAAACTAAAACTATTTCTGAAAGGAGAAAGCAGGGCATCAAATGCTTAGGATCTATGGTGGGTTATGGTCAATGTACTCAAAAAGGTATTCCCTCTATGAAAAATGAATGCTCACTGAAAACAGTAATGTCTTTCTTCATTCAGTTTCAAACTTTCATTCTTTTGTTTGGAATATCTTTAGTCATATTACTTTTTCATAAATAAACTCCTGGGTGAATCGAAGAAAGATAAGTAAGAGGTTTGGGAGTCCCTGTTATTTAAGGACAGAATGCTCTTTCAATAACAACAACAACAACGAAAATTATATATATTAACAAGACACATGACTTAAAATTGAGTCACATGGTTTGGTCGAATGATTTGGTAGTCATAAGCTTATTTTGATTTAGAATACTTTTGTGGCTCATTTTGTTTTTTATCAAGAATCCATAGCTCAGTTGTATATTTCATTGAGAAAGACTAATGTTTCTGTAGGTTTCAATTATTATTTTTTCTTTTTTCCCACCTTTTTCAGAATGACCAAAGAAAATAAAATAGTCAAAATGATTTATCATTTGACAAAGTATATTAGAGATAAAGAACTCTAAAATCCAAGTTGTTTAGAAATAAAAATAAAATTGGTATAAGACTAGATAGATTCAAAGTTGTTAAAGTAATATAGAAGTTTATAATATTGTGTCAAGAGTAATTGAGTAAGTGAAATCGAAAAAGACAAGAATTTGTTATGTTAGAGAAAGTAAAACAAAGTTTGTGGTCTCAGGTACAAAGCAATTTGGGATGGCAAGGTGGGGTAATAGAGGGCAGAAGTGTGTGAAAGGGTCATAATAGATGAATAAACAAAATCATCAGAGCCCATCACATTCCTTAAGAGAAGTAATACTCATAGCAATAAAGATTTCACACAACATGTTCACAGGTTTTGAGAATAAACATAGTACACCGCAAAGTGTATGCAAAGTCATTACTGAATATTAATCAATGCCCAAGATTTAAGCAGATAAAAAAAATGGGCAAGGTACTACCACTAGTTACTACAGATGAAAGTTTTGTATGGAGGCCTAAAGAGTATCAGATAAAACAAAGGGCAGAATATTAAGAAATATAAAATAACACTATATAGTCTATTTAATCATATTATTGGAATTTGTGAGATACAGATTCTTGAGACATGTTTAATGCATACTGTAATGGCCTTGGCTGCATTCTCTTACTTTTAAAAAGTGGAGGGCCAACTGTTTGACAACTAATATGTCATTTGTGATTATAATTTTTTGCACTTAATTTGAGACTTTTTACAGATAATTTGGTTGCAGAGAAAAACTTAAAATGGACAGAGAATCTGCATAGACATTTTCTCAAAGAAGACTTACATATGGCCAACAGGTACATGTAAAGGGGTTCGACATCAACTAATCACCAGGGAAACACAAACCAAAACCACAGTGAGATATCTCCTCGTACTTGTTAGGGTTTCTATTATTAAAAAGTCAACAAATAATAAATGCTTCCTAGGATATGGAGGAATGGAAACTTATACAATGTTAATGGAAGTGTAAATAGGTGCAACCACTGTGAAAAAACAATATGGAGTTTCCTCACAATATTAAACTTGGAACTACTCTATGATTTAGTAATCCCACTTCTGGAAATAGATTCAAAAGAAAAAAAATTATTATCTCTAAGAGATATACGTCCTCCTATATTCATTGTAGCATCATTTACATCAGCCAAGATTTCAGAGTAACCTAAGTGCCTGTTGATGGATGAATTAATAAAGTGTAAAGAAATGAATAAAGAAATATATATACGTATGTATATGTATACACACATACACATGCATATGCAAACATACACACAAATGGAATATTTTACATCTTTAATTTTTTGTAGGTTTATTTATTTTGAGAGAGAGAGAGACAGCACAAGTGGGGTAGGAGAAAGAAAGGTTGAGAAAGAATTCCAAGAAGGCTCTGTCAGCACAGAGCCCAATGAAGGGCTCAGACTCAGGAATAGGTGATGATGATCTGAGCTGAAATCAAGAGTCAGACACTTAACTGACTGAGCCACCCAGGAGCCTCCCATTTTGTTTTTAAAGTTCATTTAGTTTGAGAGAGAGAGAGCACAAGTGGGGGAGGGACAGAGCCCCAATGAATCAAATCTACAGCTTCTTAAACAAAGGGACACCTATTCTTTGTGACAACATGGATGAAACTGGAGGAGATTTTGCTAAGGGAAACAAGCCAGAGAGAGAAAAATAAATACTGCATAGGAATCTCAAAAAAAACTAAAATTATTTACACAGAGATAGAAAAAAAATGGTTGTTGCCAAGAACTGGAGAGTGGAGGGAATAGGGAGAGGGTGGTAAAAAACTACAAAGGCTTAGTTATAAGATAAATAAGATCTGAGGGTCTAATATATTACATGGTGACTGTAATTGATAAAACTGCATTTTATAATTAAAATTTGCTAAAAGGGTTAACTTTAAATGCTCTCACTATAAAAACAAAGTTAACTATGTGAGGTGAGGAATGTGTTAATTAACTCAATTAACTTGAGGGGGTAATTCTTTCATAATATATATCAAATTCCTATGTTGTATGTCATAGTGTCAAAATATGTCATATTTTATATGTTAATTATCTCCCAAAAATTTGGGAAAGGGAGGAATGCAAAAAAAATTAATGGAGAGGTTTGGACTTCAGCCGAGTCTGGAAAGATTATAGAAAGACCAATGGGAAGAACTGTGGGAAAGTATGGAAATTCATTTATGATGTATTTGAAATTTAATTTTATCCTTCTTCCTTAAAAATTTAGATCATATATAGGAATATACAGATCTAGTTCAGAAATGTACATGAAGTAAGTTTGTCTTTAGTCCACTGGCAAGGAAAAGCCAACAATATGGAGAGCGACACTACAGAACACACATGCTGTGATGAGGCTTACGTGTAATCATAATTTTATAATATTTTCTTAATTATTTATGAAGTTTACCATGGGTAAACAAGCATTCAGGATCCTGTGCCAGGCATGAATCTGAAGTTTCAGTCACAACTAGATAATACTTCTACTTATTTTGGATAACAAAAGTATGGCAAGTTATTATTTCCACCAATTGTAGCTCAGATAATTGTATTGAATATTACATTCAAAAAACATTGCAAGAAAAAATATATTTAGTACTTACAACCAACTGTGAAGTATGCAAGACCCAAGAAAAACACATATGTGTTGGATATCTTCTATTTTACCCTCCACATTGACTCACCATTTTTCCATCTGTTCTATGCTTGGGATACTAGCCCCTATACACTACATCTTGGGCTTCCTGGGCCTAGGGTGATATTGACAGAAGAATGACAAGAGAGAGAAGTCTGGAGGGTGTTTCTGTTTTTGTTTTTTTATGGAAGGCTTGTTATTAAAAATATCACTGACTCAAAAGTTCTGAATTAGCCAACTCCCTTCCCCCCACTTTATTTTTATTCCTGAAAACATGCACACACTTTTGTAAAAATGTTTGTTTTATTAAGCGCTCCGTAGAGCACCAATTTTAATGTGCCGTCTTTTTCTTGATGTGCTCTAACTGAAATAGTAATTGGTACCTGAAATGGCTCCAGGAAAAAAAAAAAAAACCTTAGAAATAGGATTCTGATATTGAATTGCACACATACTGAACACTCTGTAGATACAATGGTTTCCAGGGAAAATTTGACACTGGTAAGTTATGGATAGTGGCATCAAGATTCTCAAAATGTTACTGGTACTAGTGTGGGAAGAAATTTGATTAAAGTCTAGGCTTTGGGAAGTAAAACATCTTTGGAATTTCATCTTTCTGTTGACAATAATGAGCATAAAGATTTTTATTATAGTTGGCTACTCCTCAGAACTTTACACAGTATACTCAAGTAAAAGAATAAAATAAAAGCTGTGAATATTCAGCTCAGATAAATGGAAGATTAGAAATTCTGTGACAACTTTAAGGAGTTCCTTACCTCCTCCAGCTGCAGAGCAAATGAAGTTGAGTGTTAACAACTAGAGCTTATTGTGAGCATTGCAGAGTTGCAGGGTCAATAAAATACTCAGCCCAGAGCACTGGAGGGGAAAGAATGGGTGTCTGAAATATGAGATAGAGACAGTTGAGAAGATGCAGACATAACAGAATTTTGGACTCTTCCTCTCCTACATACTCTTGAATACCCCTTGAGAGTCGAGACACAAAATCTAACCCTTTCTGAAGTAACCAGTCTATCCCTTTTTGAAAGAGTTTCCATAAATACACTTGGAAACTGTTTACAGAAATTACACTGAATGCCCTTCCATAATTTCAGACCAATAGGAATTGTCCCCATGTATATAAAATGAGAAGAACAAAGCTGGCTCCAGGAAGAGATAGTCTATACACAGAAAAGCTACAGAATTTCATCAGCTTTAACTGACAGGAATCTGGTATGTATGTACGCGAGTGTTAGACATCTGAGGGTGTTAGTCAAAGGAGGATGGAATAAAAAAAGATCAATGTTACACGATCTATTTATAAGATGTCCTTGCATGGAAGTTGGGATATAATGTTTGAATCTAGGGCCTAGGAAGGATATTAATAGTTAGCGGTTACGTTGACTCATTGAAGCCTGAACACAACAGGCAACTTTAGAGATTAGCAATGTGGTTGAAATACCAGAAGTTTCTTGGGAGTAAACATAGGAAGAAGTCAGAAGTTTCATCTGGATTGTAATGCTGGTATTAAAATATTATACGCACCTGATCGATCAGGTAGTCTTTAGTCATGTGCTCATCAAGAGTCTAAAGATTGCTTCCTCATTAGGCATTAAGAAAGACCTTGGTTATAAAGATATTAGCATTTTAAAAAGCCAATGTGTGTCTATTACCTATTTCATATTGGCTAAAGATTATGGAAAAGAATGCTGCAATAGCCTTAGGTTCCTTAAATCTCAGTGGAAATATTGGGATCCACGATTGCTAGAGGCAGTTACTAATGCCTGACCTTCATAGACAAGGTGGATGCAAATATCTCAATAAATCTCAAGACAAGAGTAGTAATAAAAAATGTTTTAATGCGCAGAGATCTGTAGTGATAGTTAACGAAGCATACAGTCCTCAGGGATAATATAGACTGACAGCTCATGAAGGGGCTGCAGGACATATATTAGTAGAAAAATTCTATGGCTACAAGACCAAAAGCTAACTCAGGTGCCAGAGATATACCTTTTCATAGACTTACTCATTCTCAATTGTGAGAGAGGTCTGGGTGTTTTCAAGAAAGTCTCACCAAAGTGACACATGAATCTAACATGAGTCTTGCCCCAGATTTTAACTGAAGAAATTTGAACATTTAACAAGATAACAGACGCTAAAGAAAAAAAAAAAAAACAATAGGGAAAGTATCCACACATTTTGAGAGTTCATGATACTGCCTCTGGATTGACACTAATATCTGGACTTTTGCAATTTATCATGATCTGCACAGAGTAGAGGTTTTTTTTTTTTTTTAAGTTTTTAAGTTCCAGATAATATACAGTATAAGTTTCAAGTGTACAATATAGTAATTCAACACTTATGTATAACATCCACTGCTCATCACAGCAAGTACACTTCTGAATCTCCATCACCTATTTTACCCAGTCCCCCACCCACCTCCCATCTGGTAACCATCAGTTTGTTCTCTGTAGTTAATAGTCTTTTTCTTAGTTCACCTCTCTCTCTGTCTCTCTCTTCCCCCTATGATAGTTTGTTTTGTTTCTTAAATTCCACATATGATTGAAATCATATGGTATTTGTCTTTCTCTGACTTATTTCACTTAGCAAATACTCTATCCATGTTGTTGTAAATGGCAAGATTTCATTTTTTTATGATTATGTCATATTCAATTGCATATATATACCACATCTTCTTTATGGACATTTGGGCTGTTTCCATAATGTGGCTATTGTAGATAATGCTGCTATGAACATTGGGGTGTATGCATTTCTTTAAATTAGCGTTTTTCACCTAGTACTGAAGTAACTGGATCATAGGGTACTTTATTTTTAACTTTTTCAGGAACCTCCCTACTGTTTTCCAGAGTGGCTGTACCACTTTGAATTCCTAACAAAAGTGCAAAAGAGCTCCCTTTTCTCCACATCCTCTCCCGCCCCTGTTGTTTTCTGTTGTTGATTTTAGCCATTCTGACAGATGTGAAGTGATACCTCATTGTAGTTTTGATTTGTATTTCACTGATGATTAGTGATATTAAGCATCTTTTCGTGTGTCTGTTGGCCAACTTTAATCTTCTTTGGAAAAATGTCTATTTATGTCTTCTGCTAATTTTTTAATTGGATCATTTGTCTTTTTGGTGTTGAGTTTTTTAAGTTCTTTATATATTTTGGATACTAACCTTTTATTAGATATATCATTTGCAAATATATTCTCCCATTCCTAAGGCTGCCTTTTAGTTTTGTTGATTGTTTCCTTTGAAGTGCAAGAGCTTTTTATTTTGATGAAGTCCCAACAGTAACCTCTTTGACATTGGCAGTAGCAATTTCCTAGTAGATATGTCTCCTGAGGCAAGGGAAATAAAAGCAGAGTAGAAGTTTTGGATGATTGATGGAGTGGTGGTTTGATTTCTTCTTGCAGTGGATCCAGTGAGATGACAAATTCATTCCAGGACTATTTTTTTCACTTTTAGAATGTATACAGTGGGGACATACTCAATGTCTGGCAAAACTTTTACAGTGTCTTCTACATAAGAACATAATCCTTATATGTGTCCCCATACAGTTTAATAAAATAACGTTTCTCTTACTTCTACTTTTACTAATTTGCTTATGAACTATGGCAACTGTCTTGTCCCCTGTGAAAAGTAGCTTAGAGTGTGCTTAAATTGTTTCAAACTTTTCTCTGGTCCACTGAACTTTAGACATTATGCTACTTGGACTCAGTGAGAAGGAAATAACAAGCTGCTGGTGTTGAGAATATAGGTTTTAACCTGAGTAAAAACAAGAACGTATGCTCATGGGGAGGTGAAAGAAAGAGGCTACTCTGACCTGGATGTCTTTGGTTTGCCTACCTAAACAAATTCTGTATCCTTTGGTACAATTTCATGTGCTCTAGGAAGATTATATATATATAACTTCTATAAATTTCCCCATCTAGTTGTGTACAACCAGGAGGAAGGCATCAGTAAGAAATGTGAGAACTGGAAGAATATTAACTTTGGATATGTACTTCACCGGATCCCTTAAACATATAACACTATTTGTTGGCTGTGTTGGACTAGTCTACATCCTTTGAAGATTTGAACAATTGACCTTGACTTCATTTTTCAGGATTAAGAAGTGAATGGTCTCTTCCTGTTACAAGTTCCAGAGTATTGCATTATTCCTTTCATATTTCTAAATGTTACCCAATCCTCTGTAAAATGTGGCTTTTAACTTTCTCTAAATATCCAGTCTGAATTTCCACGGTCTTGAATGAAACATGACTAGTACGCTATGTCTCAGGTTAGCTCTAGATTACACAACTTGCTTTAGATGTCACAAGCATTGTGCTTTATCCTGAGACTCAGGTTTACTTTCTAATTTTTTTCCCTCTTACTTATAGTATTTATCTATAGCATGTCACCTCTTTAGTATACAAGACTGAAACTGTGGATTCCTGAATTCAGAATATTCTCTTTACACAAATCTAAATCCTTCTGATAGAAGAGATATTTTATTATTGAGCAATAATTAAAAATTCTCAATTGTATCAATGCATTTAGAAAAAAAATAATTTTTTAAGTTTTGTCGTTTCCCGGTGCCCGGGGCCACTCGTCCGCCCGTCCGTCCACTTCCACTCCGGGTTGAGGCGGCACTTGCAGGTGTCGCCGTGCGCTAGCTCGCCAGGTCCAGGCTCGCTCGTTTCCGGCTTTGAGCGTGCCTCCATCGTGGGTCCTTCTCCTGAGGGAGGGAGAGAAAGGGCAGGAAAGGGGACGCACAGAGAGTAAAGACACAACTCACGGTTTCCGATCAGGCAAAAAAGAGAACTTTATTCAGAAAACTGTCTCTTATAAAGGTTTCAAGGCAGGAAAACAAGGCAGCTGGCCTAGGTAGGTTGCTAGGAAGCAGGGTTAAGGGATTAAGACTGGAGTAAAAGAGGAACCAGACTAAAGTGTTTTAGCACAGCGCCTGAGGGGCCGATACCACCCTGCCTGCAGGCAGTTGATCTTTGGTCTTTTGGCTTCTCTGACAGGGAGTGGCGCTCCCCTGCCTATTTTGCAACTCCCCTCAGGGAGTGACAAATCCGGCGAGCAAATGGCCAAGCAGCTGAGGTCTTTGCCGCTCCCCACAAAGTTTATTTATTTTGAGAGAGAGAGAGAAAGCATGAGTGGGAGAGGGACAGAGAGGGAAAGGGAAAGAGAGAATCCCAAGCAATCTCCATGCTGTCAGTGCAGAGTCTGATGCAGGGCTCAGTCTCACAAAACATGAGATCATGACCTGAGTTGAAATTAAGGGTCAGCTGCTTAACTGACTGAGCCACTGAGGCTTCCCTAGACAAAATATTTTTGACTGGGGACACAAATAAAACATAATAAACCAACAATAATGTGTTGTACTAATACTATTCTTCAAATTTCATGTCCTCTATGTAGATACTGGATCTTTTCTCCCTTAATTACTGACTCATATAAATTTTCCACATTTAGGGTGCTTTTATATGAAATTTCCTACAGAAACAGAGAACATAAAGCTATTTCAAATGAGACTTAGAGATTATTTTAACTGATTAGCTATTAGTATTTGCATAAAACTTAATCCAAAAGCAAAATTTGTTCTCTTTATTGGGAAAATCATTTTCTGTAATATTACATGTATACATGTTTAAAGAGTAGAACACATAAAAATGGTATTTATTAAATGCTTTCTTTTTCACTTAGACATTTTGAGATAAATACTATAACATTTCTGAATCCTTAAGCTTTGTCTTCTCAGTCATTTGTTTGGAGAATTCACCATTCAATCTGTTACTAGATAATCTATTTTTCTCCCTATTCCACTTGGAGTTTATGGCGCAGGAATACTAAATAATCTGTATTTTTTTTGTGTGTGCATCAGTCTGTTCATATCTCCCTGACTTTGCTCAGGTTCCCTCAGCCTTGGAAAGACTTGCTATTACTATCTCTCAAGTTAAATATTTTCTATGTTTAAAGCTTTTTTTTATCTACTTGCCCACCTCAGTCAGAGGTAATCACTTTTTCCTCTGCTACTTGCAAACTCACTGAATACTCCTTATGTTTCACTGACAGTAAGATTATTCAGAAAACAGATTCAGCACCTGTTTAGCACAGCCATTAAGCAAGCACATTAAAAGGAAAAAGATGAAATACTGTTTGTTCCATTTTTAAAATGTGAAGTAACAAATTTTATCAGCTCATATTTGCACTTTTCCTAAGAGTTTAACATATCTGGTATTAGAATATATGTTAAATTTTAATTGGCATAAACTTTTGTGGTCTAAGAAATAATGGTGTATATTATAGTTGATACAAGAGTTACTATGATAAATTTTAAAATAAATATTTTTATTTGATTTCATGATTTGGTTTCTTTCTCTCTATCACTCTTTGTTTCTCCCTCTGAAATTAAGATTATTTTTTCCCTAATTTTGTCATATTGTACACAAAAAGATTTATCTCATCCTGTGTTGGTCAGTCCAATAGTACAATGTCTGGTTGATCATTTCTGCTTTATTTCAAAGGGCTCCCAGGGCAAAACCAATCTCTATGAATGGGTCACAAAATATGGAATGCTTAAACAAAACTTACCTGATTTTGGCAAGTAAATTTTGAATATCTTGACATCATATGTTTGTAAGAGAGGACTTAACCAATTTGTTCACAGAGAGATCTGAGATTTGTGGTTAGGAGAGGAAAACTAATTCAATATACAAAAATATTCTTAGTAGAAAATTTGAAAGTATTAACTACTACCTCATAAGACAATATAACAAACTTCACTTTGACTAGACATCTCCAAATAGACTTACTATGTGTTAGGAAGTTTTGAAAGTTGCTAGAGGAACCTGCTGAAGGAGAAAAGTGTTAAGTGTTACAGTTACACTTATAGTTAATTGTACAACCCAATTTTGATATTCTGTCTTTTAAATCCTGTCAAACTAATATGACTCTAAATATATACGTTTTATTTGTGGTTAATTTCAACTACAACAAAAAATGTAATTTAGATTTAAACAAAGTAAATACAAGGGTATTGTGTTATTTGGACAGATTACAAGTTCCCTACCTGGAATTGTAATAAATAAGTAAAGATTTCATTTTAAAGTGGAAACAAATATAGCAGTATGTTTTAATAAAAGGAATACTAGTGCTAGACTACAGCTAAAATTTCTGAGAAGAGATAAATAGGGAAGTAAAAATGAGAATTCTAAAAATCCAGGAGCAGATCTTAGTTACACAGTAACTATGTAGACTACAAAATAAACTGAAAAAAAATCAAATATCAAAATGATTAGAAAGCCCATTTGGATAAAAAGATAAAATCCATCGTTAAGAAACAATATTGATTACTAAATCAGTACCTTTCCAAAATTAACTAAAAAGATGGGAATCTGGGTGGCTTATTGGTTGAGTGTTCGACTTCAGCTCAGGTCATGATCACAGTTCATGGATTTGAGCCCTGCCTTGGTCTCTGTGCTGACAGCTCAGAAACTGAGGCCTGCTTCAGATTCTTTGTCTCCCTCTTTCCCTGCCCCATTCCTGTTTGTGTTCTCTCTCTCTCTCTCTCTCTCTCTCTCTCTCTCTCTCTCTCTCTCAAAATGAAATAAATCAACTTAAAATTTTTACAAAATTAAAAAGACTGATATCAGGAAGAAAAACTTACATCTTTGGGAAAAATATATTGCTGTGGTGAAGATAAAACAACAGAATGCAGAAACATTTAGAACATTGAGGAAGGAAATCACTAAAATAAGGAAGTAGCATTTTGAAAGTACAGATAACATTCCCCGTGAAAAGTACAATCATAAAAAAAGTTCATATTTATAGAAATAAAATGTTCTAGGAATGAAAACTTCCTACTTTGGGGTATCATTTTCATTGCCATTTATTTAGTATTTTGGGGGGATGTTTTAAATTCTTTTCTATGTGGGAATTTTATCTTCCTTAATTAGACTTAAACACATTGAAAATCCAGTTGAATTCTCCATTAGAATGCTCAGAGTAGGTAAGATAATGTCAGACCCCTAATGAGCAGACAATGAACCACATAGAATTGAAACATAGCAGAAAAATGTTGAGAATTCAAGTATCCGCCTTCATTTTATCTTTCCCAAAATAAAACTTTGTTATCTGTTAAAAAGCCAGGAGCATTTCCTGGAATTGTTCTTTGGATTTAGGTAGAAAAATGCCAGATTCCTTTGCCAGCTTTCCCCTACTAGCCTTTCTTTTCTATTAACTGACATATAATTAATATGCCACAATTCATCATTTTATTTTTTTAAGTTTATTTTTAGAGAGACAGAGTCATTGCAATGGGGGAGAGGCAGAGATAGGAGAGAGCGAGAGGATCCCAAGCAGGCACTGCATCACTAGCACAGAGACTAAGAAGGGCTCCAAACCACCAAACTGAGATCATGACCTGAGCTGAAACCAAACGTTGGATGTTTAAATGGCTGAGCCACCCAGGCGCGCCAACCATTCATCCTTCAGCAAGAAAAATCCAGTGTGGGTCTTTCTATAGTCACAAAGTTTCACAACCAGCACTACAATTAATTTTAGGATAGTTTTTATTACTGGAAAAAAATGAAACAAAACAAAAACAAAAGCAAAACAAAAAACCTTAGGAGTTACTCCCCATTCTTCCCATCTTTTCCAGCCCATGGAAACTAATACTCTGTGATAGATTTACTCTCTGGCTATTTCACATGAATGGAATCAAACTACAAAGAAAGTTTCATTTAGGCTTCTTTCACCTGTCATAATGTTTTCACGGTTTACCCTTGCTCTAACATGTATAAATACTTTATTAGTTTTTATGGCTGAAAATATCCCACTGTATGGATATGACATGTTTTATTGTTAGTCTATTTCAGGCATTGTTCAAAGCACTCTACTTAGGAGGAAATTTATAGATTGTTTGCTGTGTTTCCTCATACTGAGAAGAGATGGCTACAACTGGTGAAGAGTTTGAAACTGGAATAACAATGAAGACACAGAAAATTAGCAAGCAAATAAATGAGGCAGTTATTAACGGAGGAAAAAATGTTTCAGAAATGAAAAAAATTCCCATACTATGCTAGCTACATGACTTAGGTATAATTGGCATTTGCTTAGCCATAACAATGTGTGGCGTCGTGTTGAGGGCAGTAAATGATGAGAACATCCCTCATGTCAGTTGGAGTAAGTAAACTGAAGAGGGCATAACTGAAAAAAAAAAAAGTAGCAACGTGGTATCTTATTTAGATATAGGGAGATAAATAAAATAATCAATTTTGTTTATATCACCATTCAGTGTATATGTTATTATAGCTATTTTACAGAAAAAAGAACAAAATGAAGAAAGATATTTGGATTCTCAACATATTTAATCTATACACTGATACCCAATAGTATGTTTTAAGACAATAAATTAGTCATATATCCCTAGCAGGTAATGACCAGACTCATGTTTCATCTCTTGGTAGATGAAAAATCTAGGCAATGCTAATTAAAAATGAGACTGATAGGATTTATAGCGGGTTTTCAATTACATTAGTGTTCCAAGTCAATATATCATGAGCCCAGATACTTTGTCAAATAATGCTGACCAAATGAAGGTGGCAAAACAAAACAAAACAAAATCCACCACTGTTTCTGAGAAAGCCAATATGGTTTAATCAGATAAAACACTATGAAAGAGGAGGCATTGAAGCTCCATACAATGCCCAGAGAAGCGTGAATATTAAAATAGAAAAAAGGTACAGATAAATAATCACTGGCTTTGGGTTGGCTTTCCCATGACAAGGAATCAAGTTAGATTCAAGAATCAATGTCACCCACATAACTCTCAAACTTCTCCAGTTTGAGATGGATTTTTCTTCCCCTTTGCACCAAGTAAACACAGAAAACTTCTGAAAGAGAATAAATACAAAAATTCTGTGGTGTTAATCTAGTGCTAGGAAAGTAACAGAAAAACATAAACTGAAAAAATACTAATTCATATTTGAGTAGCAAAATGTGAACCCCAGTTTTTATTAAAATGTGATAATTGGTTCTGTAATCACTATAAAAAAGCAAAGGTTTTTGTCTGAGTTTAAAATATCTAAAGTATTCAGTGTAACTTGACTTACTAGATTTGTGATTTTATTTTGATGTTTAGAAAAATAATTTGAATACATTTTAGTCAATGTTTAAATATTTAGTGGAAAATTAACTTTATAACCTTAAGTTTATGATTTGTATAAATCTGTTAATAGAAGCCTGATGAATAATGTTTAAAAAAAGTAATGCTATAAAAGTAACATGTGTTTTTAAATTAAATAGTTCTGTGAGTGCCTCTTTGTGCACAGAATTCATTCTGATACTAAATAACCTGTCAATATCTCTTATAAATAATGAATTATTTAGGAACCATAGGAAAGGAAAATGATCTTGTGGTAATTACGTACAGTTATGAGTTTATTTATGAGAATTTAAAGTATATGAATATTTGAACACCATTTTACAAATAACGCAAATAATGGAATATCAATTTGATTATGACAAAAATATACATTTTTTCCAGTGCAGACAGAGAGGAATGGGTTCACAGAAACAAGTATAAGTTACTTATTTTTTGCTTCACTTACAATATAGAAATACTTATCATCATTCTATGTTAGTCATTGTTCTAGATTGAGAAAATAATGATAAAAAAATAATAATCAAGAAGATATGCATGATCTCTACTCTCATGGAACTTAGAATGCAGTAGAAGAGACAAGCAAGCCAAGAGAAAAACATTTTGATAAAGTAATTGCAATTATTTTAAAAACCAAAAAGGACCCAAACAAGGTGCTAAGATAAATGAAAATGAGTACGATCTGTTTTTGATAGCTAGGTAGAATTTCTCACCAATAAGCTGACATTTAAGTTGATTCATGAAAATTAAGGCTTACCCGTATATAGAGAGGAGGATAGGCATGCATGGGAACAGGTCTGGTAGTGATGTCATTATGTTACATCTTATGGATGGGAGGCATGGTAGTAGTTAGGGGTCTAAACCAAAATTAAATCACCAATATCTTTGTAATTCATGTTAAACATTAGGTAATATTCCATCTATATGGTAAAGACATGAGGGTTTTTATGATGGGGTTGTTATCATTTATAACAATATTACTTAATATTCACTGAAAGCTACTGTGTGCCAGATACTATCTAATATCTGTTATAGATTTAAGAAGTCTGCAGCCAGCTATGATTGTAATGTTCTGGGATGGCCCTGTAGACACCAAACAGGATGGTCTCTTCTATTCTATTCCTTCTTGCCACCCGCCTGTTGGAAAATCTACTGTTGGCAACTGCCAGCTATGTGAAGCAGTGAAATCTTAGTCCTGGAGTCAGCCACTAATATGTCACGGGCCAGTTGGCAGTAGAGAAAGCTGGGCTCTCTGGGAGGAAAACAGGACACGACTTGGCAAAGAGTGAGAAGGACCATGAGATCTTCCGCATCTCACCCTCAGACCTGTGGCTTTAGTACTCAGAATGTTTCCTGGTGAGGTCAGCTGGGCATATGTCATGTCCCAACCTGGGCCACTCATCCCATGTCTGCAGGGTTGGCAGGCACCTGTGTCCTCTGGGTATCTAGCTTTGTAGTATCTTTGTTTTTGTTTCTTGATCCAGGAAAGTTGAACTATTATTAGTCGGCTCTTTATTTTTTCATTCCTTCATAATTTTTTCTATTCCCAACCCACACATAGGGAACTGAAGCCCAACAAAGCGGCTTGACTCCAGAGTCTGAGGCTTATTTGGAAAGCTATTTTAAGAATCCAAAAACCAAACAAGAGCCAGCCCTGGATGAGGTCAAGAAAGTGGAAAGGGAGTAAACAGAGATATTGGAAGTATGCTCTACACACAAAATTGGCAAAAGTGTCAAAGATTACCTTTAGATCTCCTGTGAGAGTGAACAGAAGGTAGACTCATTTGTTGTGAAGTTCTTTTCTTTAACAAGGGTAACAGTACAGTTCTGGGATGGGGACAAAGTGGAGATGAGACTAGGGATTAGGGTGAATGCAGATATGAAGATTTTTTGTCCTGCTAAAAGGAGATGATGTGAAACTCCCAAGAGGACCTGTGAGTTGGGATCTAGAACTTGAGCTAACTCAGTAGAGCATCCACCTTACTTGTGAAAGGGAAGTTGACTGTTTTTGTGTTTGTTTTGCTTTACTTTTGTCTCTTTGCTTTTGACAGGGAAAACACTGTTTAAGATAAAACTGAAAAACAAGCAATCCCAGTACCAGCATAAGGGAGAATACTGGAAAGTATAAATATTCACTGCATTAAATAAGAATGTAGTTTATTTAATAATTGCATCCTTTGTGGTTAAGTTACAGAACTTGAAGTGCTTTAGTATTTATTTCAGAGTTCATGTTGTCACTTTTTGGTACAGTATTATATGAGTTTGCCTAGATGTGACATTCCGATATACATGACTCGGTTAACATACATCTATTGTCTTGGACTCTTAAAATACTCAGCAATAAAGAACAACCTTAAAAAAACAAAACAGCATAATGTTAGTAACTGAAATTACTCTAAAATAAAATTAGTTCCAATAACTTGAGCATGGGGCCTTCAACCCACACTTCACTTTGTCCTATGAAATTCTCTGGCTATACATGTTTGACTTCACTCACACTGGATTAACAAACTGAGAATCTTTCCATAGCGTTCTTTATCACAGCATGCTTTATTTGTTGCACTTATTCCTTTTGAGAGACCTAATGTGTATAAAATAGCCAATTTCTCTTGGTCGGTAACCAAGGACTCTTCTGAATATACTCTAATTATTATCTAACAGTCAACAGAGAGGGATTCCTGGGTGGCTCAATTGGTTAAGCATCAGACTTTGGCTCAGGTCATGATCTTACAGCTTTTGAGTTCAAGCCCTGTGTCGGACTCTGTACTGACAGCTCAGAGCCTGGAGCCTGCTTCAGATTCTGTCTGTCTGTCTGTCTCTCTCTCTCTTTCCCTGCCCCTTCCCCACTCGTGCTCTATCCCTCTCTCTCAAAAATAAATAAACATTAAAAAATAATAAAATAAAGATCATCAGAGAAAAATGTTACCAAATTAGAACCTGATAAGAAATAGAATAAAATGGGTTAATTTTAAAATCCTTTTTTTCCCCTACTAAAAGATTTAGAGCAGTAAGGTATAGAAAATTTCCATCTTCTAAACTAAAAGATACTAAATTTATCTTCATATTTTGGTATATTTCAAAGCATCCTGCAAAGATGTGAGCATAATAGGTGTTGAAGAAGTTTGGGAAACAATTAGAATCTCACTACTCAAATTTTGAAGAACCAAGCAAAAACGTTCTAGAGACAAACCAGTAGGAATTGAAAAAGCAGATGGATAGGGTCAGCTGAGTGGCTCCATCAGTTGAGTTTCTAACTCCTGATTTCAGCTCAGGTTATGACCCCAGGGTCCTGAGATTGAGCCCCGTGTCTTGTTCCTTGCTGAGCCTAGAATCTGCTTAAGTTCTCTCTTTGTCCCTCCCCTACATGCATTCTCTCTCTCTCTCAAAAAAAAAAAGTTTGAAAAAACAAAAGGATAAAGTTAGTATACATTTCAAACATCATGAAAAATAGTAATTGGGACCAAGCATAACTTTTTACTTCTTCCACTTTCTTCAACCACTGGTAGAGTTCTCTGATGCAGGAAAAAGACTCATGGTTACATGATGAGCTTGGTGGGGTGGTAAATAGTAAGAAACATGGTGGAGGTTTACATTCTTTTATTTTAGCCATTTTAAGTTGTTGATTCCAGAACTTCTAGAAAGAAGTTTCCTCATCTTCTGACAGGAGTCAGAAGAGGAGTTTATAAACTGAAACTGATTATATTTTGATATCCATGCTTTGGTAAGAGTTCAATTAACATTTCTAATTCCTGTTTGGTTAAGGACAGCTCTCAAATTAAAGAAAAATATTTGCCATATTTGGAAGGCAGTTTTTCAAACAGTCAAAATGTTATCAAATTTGAAAAGCAAAATAAATTATTAAACTAATTTCTTACAGATAAAAGGTATAATGGACAAAGACAGACAGAGGGAAGTAAGGAATATAAAATAAAGAGCAGTGAAACAAAAACCACAAATCAAATTAGTTGTTCTGTTACCTAACATTAGAAACTTAGAGTTCTTCAAGTCAAATTACAAAATCCCAATCCTATTTGAATAAGTATACTGAGATCATTGTAACCCTCCTAAATATGTCTGTTTATTTTGAATAAATATGGGCAAAAAAGGGATGGAATTATTTATTTAAACTAATCTCTGAGGTCTTTAATGACATTTGAAACCAATCACTATAGATATAAATTACATACTTGGACAAGAAATGCTACATTTTTCCCAAAGGGAAAATTTTCAATATAGGAATTATGTGATACTAGCTGCTAGATAATTCACAATAAAAAAAGATACACACAAAGCGAAAAAAACCTGCATTGCGAACTCAAAGCAAAATATATACCTATTTTTAAAAATGATTTGTACTGGAGGACTCAAGATGGTGGAGACGTAGGGGGGCCAGAATTTCCCTTGTCCCTCAAACACAGCAGTACTGTGGTCAGAACACTTGGAATTCCAGGAATCCAGGCTACGGAATGACAGAAAAATCTCCACAAGTGTACACAGACAACTTGGTGGGACAGGAGGTTACTCCAACAAACAAATAAAAGCACACCTGGTGGAAGGTCCAAACTACTGCTAAGAGCACTGAGATAAAGCAGCCAGAGATGGAACAACAGAGGACATGCAAAACACTCCAGAATCATCTCCTGAAGGGCCAGGTCCTGGACAGTGTATGATCCCTTTTTAATACAGTAGTACTTGAAGGTGCAGGACACATAACAGGCTAGTAAAACATGTAAAGGACAGAAAACTAGCCAGAATGATGAAATGGAAGAATTCTCCTCGAAAGAAATTTCAGGAAGAAATGACAAGCAGATAATTGTTCAAAAACAGATGTAAAATATATATCTAAACATAAATTTAGAATAACAGTCATGAGACCAATAGCTGGTCTGGAAAAAAGCATATAAGACAGCAGAGAATCTATTGCTGCAGAGATCAAGGACCTAGGAAATAGTCATGAATTAAGAAATGATGTAAATGAGATGCAAAATAAACTATATGCATGCAGTGAGAGTAAGGATGGAAGAAACAGAGGGGAGAATAGGTGAAATAGAAGATAAAATTATGGAAAAAGAGGAAGCTGAGAAAAAGAGGGAGAGAAAATTACCAGACCACAAGGGGAGTATTAGAGACCTAAATGATTCAATGAAATGTAGCAATATCCATATCATAGGAGTTACAGGAGAAGAAGGAAAAAAAAGGGCAGAAGGTTTATTTGAATAAATTATAGCTGAAATTTCCTAATCTGGGGAAGGAAGCAGACATCCAAGTCCAGGAGGCACAGAGAACTCCCTTCAAAATCAACAAGAATAGGTTAACACCATGACATATCATAGTGAAACTGGCAAAATACAATGATAAGGAAAAAAATTCTGAAAGCAGCTAGGGACAAGTGGGCCTTAACCTTCAAATATAGACACATAAGGGTAGTAGCAGACCTGTCCAATAAAACTTGGCAGGCCAGAAGGGATGGCAGGACATATTCAACATGCTGAATAGGAAAAATATGTAGCCAATAATTCTTGATAAAGGATACAGCAAGGCTGTCATTCAGAATACAAGGGGAGATAAAGATTTTCCCAGACAAACACTGAAAGAGTTCATAACCAGTAAACCAGCCCAGGATGAAATTCTAAGGGGGACTCTGTGAGTGGAAAGCAGCAGACTACAAAGAACCAAAGACATCACCACAAGCATGAAACCTACAGATAACACAATGCCACTAAATCTAAACCTTTCAATAATCACTCTGTATGTAAATGTTCCAATCTGAAGAGACGGGATATCACGATGGATAAAAAACCAAGACTCATCTATATGCTGTCTATAAGAGACACTTTTTAGACCTCTGGTCACCTGCAGATTAAAAGTGAGGGGGTGGAGAACCTTCTATCAAGTTTTTGAATGCCAAAAGAAAGCTGAAGTATTCAAACAAACTAGATTTTAAACCAAAGACTGTAAACAAGAGGTGAAGAAGGGACTTGTATCATAATTAAGGGGCCTATCCATCAAGAACTAACAATTCTAAATGTTTATGGCCCCAATTTGAAGACACCAATATATATAAATCAAATAATTATGAAAAAAAGGAAACATAATGATAATAATTCTGTAATTGTAGGTGACTTTAATACTCCACTTACAGCAATGAAAAGATCTTCTAGTCATAAAATCAATAAGGAAACAATGGCATTGAAGGATATACTGAATGAGATGAACTTAACATATATTCAGAACTTTTCATCCAAAATCAGCAGAATACATAGTCTTGAGTGCACATGGAACATTCTCGAAATAGATCACATACTGGGTCACAAAACATCCATCAACAAATATAAAAGGATTGAGATCCTACCATGCATATTTTCAGATCACAACATTATGAAACTTAAAATCAACTGCAAGAAAAAATTTTGAAAGTCTCCAAATACATGAAAGTGAAAGAACATCCTCCTAACAAATGAATGAGTCAACCAGAAAATAAAAGAAGAAATTAAAAAAAATATATGGAAGCAAATATAAATGATGACGTGACTATCTCAACCCATGGGAATAAAGCAAAGGCAGTCCTAAGAAGAAAATGCATTGCAATCCAGGCCTATCTCAAGAAGCAAGAAAGATGCCAAATACAGAACCTAATCTCAGACCTAAGGAAAAAGAAACACACAATCAAAGGAAGCCCAAAGACAGTAGAGGAAGAGAAATAATAAAGATTAGAGAAGAAATAAATAATATAAAATCCAAAAATAAATAAATAAAACCCACCAACAAACAAAACCAAAACAAAACAAAACAAAAAACTATTGAACAGATCCATGAATCTAAGAGCTGGGATTTTTTTAATAAACAAAACTAATAATCCTTTAGGCAGATATCTCAGAAAGAAAATAGAGAAGACCCAAATACATAAAATCTCGAATGAAAGAGGAGGGATCACAACCAACACGACAGAAATACAAACAATTATTAGAGAATATTATGAAGAAGTATATTCCTACAAACTGGAAAGAATGGAAGAAATGGACAAATTCCTAAACACTCAGACACTACCAAAACTCAAATGGGAAGAAATAGAACATTTGAACAGACCCATAACTGGTGAAGAAATTTAATCAGTTATCAAAAATCTCCCATCAAATAAGAGTCTTAGACCAGATGGCTGCCCAGAGGAATTCTACCAGACTTTTAAAGCAGAGTTAATACCTATTTTCTCAAGCTTTTCCAAAAAATAGAAATGGAAGGAAAGTTTTCAAACCCATTTACAGCATTACCTTGATTTCCAAACCAGACAAAGACCCCACTAAAAAGGAGAATTACAGGCCAATATCCCTTCTTGAACATGGATGAAAAAACTCTCGACAAGATACTAACAAATCGAATTTAATAGTATTATTAAAAGAATTATTCACCATGATCAATTGGGATTTATTCCCGGGCTTCAGGGCTGATTCAATATTTGCAAATCAATCAGTGTGATATATCACATTAATAGAAGAAAGTATAAGAGCCATATAATCCAGTCAATAGATGCAGAAAATTTATTTGACAAAATACAGCAACCTTTCTTAATAAAAACCCTCAAGAAAGTTGGGATAGAAGGAACATATCTTCTAACTATTATAAAAACCACATATGAGGCACACAACTAATATCATCCTCAATGGGGAAAAACTGAGAGATTTTCTCTTGATATCAAGAACACAACAGGGATGTCCACTCTCACCACTGTTGTTTAACACAGTGTTGGAAGTCTTAGCCTCAGCAATCAGACAATCAAATAAAATAAAAGGAATCTAAATTGGTAAAGAAGTAAAACTTCCACTTTTGACAGAAGACATGATACTCTACATGGAAAACCTGAAACACTCCACCAAAAATTTACTAGAATTGATACATGAATTCAGTAAAGTTGCACGATATAAAATCAATGTACAGAAATTGGCCACATTTCTATATACAAATAATGAAGCAAATGAAAGAGATATCAAAGAATCCATTCCATTTATAATTGCACCAAGAACCATAAAATACCTAGAAATAAGTCTAACCAAAGAGGCAAAAAATCTGTACACTGTAAACTATAGAAAGCTTATGAAAGAAATTGAAGAAGACACACACAAAAATGGAAAAATACTCCATGCTCATGGATTGGAAGAAGAAATATTGTTAAAATGTTGATACTACCCAAAGCAATCTACACATTCAATGCAATCCCAATCAAAACAGCACTAGCTTTCTTCACAGAGCTGGGAAAAACAATCCTAAAATTTGTATGGAACCACAAAAGACCCTGAATAGCCAAGCAATTCTGAAAAAGAAAACCAAAGCTGGAGGCATCACAATTAAAGATGGATCACAATTCTGGACTTCAAGATGTATTTCAAACTGTCATCATCAATACAGTATGGTACTGGCACAAAACCAGGCACGTAGATCAATGGAACAGAATAGAGAACCCAGAAACTGACCCACAAACATATGGCTAACTAATCTTTGACAAAGTAGGAAAGAATATCCAATGGGAAAAAGGCAGTCTCTTCAGCAAATGGTGCTGGAAAAACTGAACAGCTACATCTAGAATGAACCTAGACCACTTTTTTGCAACATACACAGAAATAGACTCAAAATGGATGAAAGCCCTAAATGTAAGATAGGAACCATCAAAATCCTAGAGGAGAAAATAAGAAACAAACTCATTGCCTTCAGCTGCAGCAACTTCTTACTTAACATGTCACCAAAGGCCAGGGCAACATCAAGATAAAAAGCTTCCACACAGTGAAGGAAACAATCAACAATACTAAAAGGCAACCAACGCAATGGGAGAAGATATTTGCAAATGGCATAAAAGATAAAGGGTTAGTATTCCAAACCTATAAAGAACTTATCAGACTCAATACCCAAAACTCGAATAATGCAGTGAAGAAATGGGCAGAAGACATGAACAGACACTTTTCTAGAGAAGACATGAATATATGCTCAACATCACTCATCATCAGGGCAATATAAATCAAAACCACACTGAGATACCACCTCATGCCAGTCAGAGTAGCAAAAATTAACAACTTAAGAAACAACAAACATGGTGAGGATGTGGAGAAAAGGGAGCCCTCTTACACTCTTAGTGGGAATGCAAAGTGGTGCAGCCACATTGGAAAACAGTGTGTGCTGTGAAGTTTCCTCAAAAAATCAAAAATAGAACTACCCTCTGACCCAGCAATGCACTACTAGGAATGTATCCAAAGGATGCAGTAGTTCTGATTCATAGCGCACATGTATCCCAATGTTTTATAGCAGCACTATCAACAATAACCAAATTATGGAAAGAGCACAAATGTCCATCAACTAATGGATAAAGAAGATGTGGTGTATATATAATAGTGTGAGTGTGTGTGTGTGTGTGTGTGTGTGTGTGTGTGTGTGTACACAATGGAATACTATTCAGCAACGAAAAGGAATGGAACCTTGCCATTTGCAACAACAAATGGCAGGTTTAATGCTAAAAGGAAAAATCAGTCATAAAAATAGAGATATCATATGTTTTTTTCAATTTTAGAACAGCAAACTGGAGTTGCAAGAATTATTTTAAACCAACTTTATTTTTTTTAATTTTAAAAACTGTTTATTTTTGAGAGACAGAGAGAGATAGAGCGAGAGCATATGAGGAGCAGACAGAGAGGGAAACACAGAACCTGAAGCAGGTGCCAGGCTATGAGCTGTTAGCTAGAGCCCGACACAGGGCTCAAACCCACAAACCATGAGCACATGACCTGAGCCCCCCACGCGCTTCACAGAGCGACTTTATATCCTTGCTGAACCTATCCAGCCGCTCTGTTGCTTCCCCTGAATGCTAACCAAATCCAAGGTTCCTGGAAGCTTGCCATGGAACTCTACCCCTTGTGGAATGCGCTTTTTAGAGGATGGTCTTGGCAGAGTCCATGCTGTTGGGGGGGGGGGGGTGGCGGCTTCCTGGGGGAAGATCCCAATTCTGAGCGAGCTAAGCTAAGCAGGGACCATCAGTGCTTATGAGCAAAGGTGGGGATGAACGAGTCTGGGGGAACAGAGTTCTTTTTTTTTCCCATAATATTTTATTGTCAACTTGTTTTCCATACAACACCCAGTGCTCTTCCCCATAAGTGCCCTCCACCATCACCACCACCTCTTTCCCCCCCTCCTCCTTCCCCTTCAACTCTCAGTTCATTTTCAGCATTCAATAGTCTCTCAAGTTTTACTTCCCTCTCTCTCCCCAACTCTCTCTCCCTCCTCTGCTCCCCCGTGTTCTCCATTAGGTCTCTCCTGTTTTCCTGTTAGACCTATGAGTGCAAACATATGGTATCTGTCCTTCTCTGCCTGGCTTACATCACTCAGCATGACACCCTCAAGGTCCATCCACTTTCCTACAAATGGCCATATGTCATTCCCTCTCATTGCCATATAGTACTCCATCGTGTATATATACCACATCTTCTTGATCCATTCATCAGGTGATGGACATTTAGGCTCTTTCCATGTTTTGGCTATTGTTGACATTGCTGCTATGAACATTGGGGTACATGTGCTCCTGTGCATCAGCATTTCTGTCTCTCTTGGGTAAATCCCCAGCAATGCTATTGCTGGGTCATAAGGGAGTTCTATGGATAGATTTTTGAGGAACCTCCACCCTGTTTTCCAGAGAGGCTGCACCAGTTTACATTCCCACCAACAGTGTAGGAGGGTGCCCCTCTCTCCACACCCTCTCCAACATCTATAGTCTCTTGATTTGTTCATTTTAGCCACTCTGACTGGTGTGAGGTGGTATCTCAGGGTGGTTTTGATTTGTGTTTCCCTGATGATGAGTGATGTTGAGCATCGTTTTATGTGTCTGTAGGTCAGCTGGATGTCCTCTTTGGAGAAGTGTCTGTTCATGTCTTCTGCCCATTTCTTCACTGGATTATTTGTTTTGTGAGTGTGAAGTTTGGTGAGTTCCTTGTACATTTTCGATATTAGCCCTTTATCTGATATGTCAGTCGCAACTATCTTTTCCCATTCTGTCGGTTGCCTATTAGTTTTCTTGATTGTTTCCTTTGCCTTGCAGAAGCTTTTTATCTTGATGAAGTCCCAAGGGTTCAGTTTTGCTTTAATTTCCCTTGCCTTTGGGGATGTGTCGAGTAGGAGATTGCTGCGGTGGAGGTCTAGGAGGTTTTTCCCTACTTTCTCCTCGAGGGTTTTGATGGTTTCCTGTCTCACATTCAGGTCCTTCGGCCATTTTGAGTTTATTTTTGTGTATGGTGTAAGAGAGTGGTCTAGTTTCATTCTTCTACATGTTGCTGTCCAGTTCTCCCAGCACCACCTGCTAAAGAGGCAGTCTTTCTTCCATCGGATACTCTTTCCTGCTTTGTCATAAATTAATTGTTAATCACGCAATCAGAGAAGAAATTAAAAAATATATATGGAAACCAATGAAAACGAAAACACAACAATCCAAAATCTCTGGGACCCAGCCAAGGCAGTCCTAAGAGGAAAGTATATTGCAATCCAGGCCAATTTCAACAAACTAGAAAGAGCACAAATTCAAAATCTAACAGAGAACCTACTGGAACTAGAAAGGAAGCAGGAAGAGCACCCCAAACCCAGCAGAAGAAAAGAAATCATAAAGATCAGGGCAGAAATAAACAATATAGAATCCAAAAGAACAGTCGAGCAGATTAATGAAACCAAGAGTTGGTTCTTCGAAAAAATAAACAAAATCGATAAACCTCTAGCCAGGCTCCTCAGAAAAAAAAGAGAGAGCACTCAGATAGACAAAATCATGAACGAAGAAGGATCTATTACAACCAACCCCTTAGAAATACAAGCAATCATCAGAGATTACTATGAAAAACTATATGCCAACAA
>PJEM01000790.1:354873-401771 GCA_004023845.1 Helogale parvula | reverse complement strand
ATTGATACCTGTCACAACACAGCATTTTATATACTGTTAAGTGAAACTGCAATACAATCTAAGTTTATTTTGGGAGTGTTTGCTGTATCATTGGATTTAATGAAATGTTTAGAGGTGCAGTAGGCACGACTTTGAGTAGATAATGAAAGAAAATGCAAAATGCTTATTGATTCATGATGTGGTTTCATCTTAGCTTGGGCAAACCATGCAGTATTTAATACCTAGTAGCAGAATATTTACTATTGAAGCTTGAAAAGATGTGAGTTCTTTGTGTGCAATTTCATTTATGCATGTGAGAGGGTTTTCTTTTTTTTTAAATGTTTTTACATTGTAGTACTTGTTCTGCTTGTTGGTGGTGTTTGCTTATTTAATACATTCTGTCAAGGACAGGAATTACATGCTGTTTTTTTTTTCCCCCTAGGGGGTGTGTCTTGGGTTTTTCCCTTATTATTTTCTTTACTTTTTTTTTTTCTTCCTCTTCTTTTTTTGTGGTGGGTGTGGTTATGTTTAAATGAAGTTGCTTTTATAGCACCAAAGACTTAATCATCCATTTCCTATATAAAAGGTAGCTACTTTTCTGCATGGACCTCAAGTATACTGTAGTATAGAGGTGGAATTTAAGTAAAGGTATTAAGCAGGCTGTGTTTTAGCTTATGGGCAAGTAATAAATTGTATCATGTATCTTGAATGTATCATAGATAAGCTGCTATATAACGATTGCCACTTCAGATAGCTGTGAAATTAGGTGATTAACTAGTTGTTACTTAACCTGTTAATTTCTGTATAAGTCTAATTACATTAAATAGAAGTGGGGGTTTTGATTTTTTACTTTGCTTTTCTGTTTGGAGTGTCATTGTAACTACTGTATTGTAAATGACGGAAAATAGTTGCATATGTTAAAAAAATAAATTGTGTTATATTAAAAAATTATTAAAAAAAGAAACATTGTACTAATTTACATTCTTGCTGGTGGTATATGAGAACTGTTATTACTTATTTTATAGTACCGTTGCCAGCAATATTATACATTTTTCTTAATATTTGCAATTTATTAGGCATAGAAATTGCATAATTTAAAAGTAGAAAATCTGTACGAAGCGTCTAAACTCTTCAGCCAGAGATGGAGATGGTAAGTCCTCCATAAACAAGTGAAAGAATGAGAATGACTGAGGACCTGAGACATTTAGTAATTCTGGGTAAAGCACAGATCATTCATGGACTTTGGTATGACGAGGGCTAATGAGACTTCCATTTTATTCTATGCCCTAATGTAGAGCAGAACCATGTATAGAATAATAGGAGTCTTATAAATGTGAATGGGGACATTTTTAAGTTCGCTATATTATGCTGTTAGTAGTATCTATGAATGATATTGTCACCAAAAATATCATACTGTATGCATTTATATAAATGTCAGTTGCATAACTCCTAAAATGTTTAGTACTTTACTTAGTTCCTTAGAATTACAGAACATATAGCATAGTGATTATACTTGGCAATACTTTATTGTATATTTGAAAGTTATGAGAGTAAATATTAAAACTTCTGATCCCAAGAAAATATAAAGAACTAATCAAAGTAAGAGACAAAAGTAAACTTATTGTGATAATCATTTCACAACTTATAAACATATCAAATGAATATGCTGTACTTCTTAAATGAATATAATTTTATGTCAATTGTATCTCAATAGCATTAGAAAAATAGAATAAAATTACAGTAGCTTTTTAGTTCACACATTAGATCTTCATATTTTCTTTAAATTTTTAAATATTTTTTTTTTTTATTTTTGAGAGAAAGAATGAGAGAGACACAGCACAAACAGGGGAGGGGCAGAGAGAGAGGGAGACACAGAATCTGACGCAGGCTCCAGGCTCTGAGCTGTCAGCACAGAGCCCAATGCAGGGCTCGAACCCATGAACCATGGGATCATGACCTGAGCTGAAGCTGGATGCTCAACCGACTAAGCCACCCAGGCACCCCTAGATCTTCATATTTAATGTGTTAACTAACACAGCACATATATACTGTTATCAGTTTATTTTTAAAACATCTTGTTAAACATATTTTCATAGTATTTGTTTCCATCATAATCTATGTATTTTTCTTTTATTCATTTAAAGAAAAGAAAATTAAGAATTTCCACATAGATGGAATAGATTCTCCTAAGAATGAGCGGTGGGTGACATTTTAATGAGTGCCCAAATTTCAGGGATGTTATGGGATAGATGTTTAGCTCAGATAGTTGGAAAAATTGCTAAAATTTTAAACATTTGTCTTCATATCATTTTCACTTTATGTTTGTTTTCCATTTTTCTGATTTTTATCACTTTCCTTTGTTTTCCAACCACAGTTCCTCCTAAAATGAGGTATAAAATTAAGTAAGACTTTTCAATGCCTCATTTGTTTTGTACATTTTTCACTGGATGTGATGGGAATATTCTAGGGAAAGGATGGAATAATTTGCCATTCTAATTAGGCCGTTGTAGAAGTCAATTTGCTTTACTGTAATCACCATGTTTTTCATTCCCTTTCAATGCAAATGTAAAGTTGAAAAAGAAAACTGTTCAGAAGAAAGTAACCAATAGTCAATTAAAAACATCTGGTGACACAAAGTTTGAGATGTTGAGTCAAAGTTTGCCTAGAAAAGAAATATATATCATCAAATACAGAATTTGGCATTAGAATATATTCCCACATGTTCTTGGTAATTAATACCATTAATTCCTTAAAAGAAAAGAGGCTCAATGAAATATATCAATTAGATAATATCCAACAAACATGTTAGAAATTTTACATTTATTTTAATATCTTTCTGCTTTCCTTCAAAGTTCATTGAGTGTGACAAACACCAGTCTGTCGTGACATACAAAGTAACAATAAGATCCATACCCTGATATTGAAATACTCAGAGTTCTGGTACAATGAACAGAGAAGGCTAATAAATTCTATTCTTTGTAATAAATAAAATAAATATACTTACCAGGTATATTGTGACTCACATAAAGATGAATAGAATGTGCTTGTTTGTATTAGGAAATGAATCAACACAATATTTGCACCCAAAATTATTTCAGATGACTTAAAGTTGAACATATTACGAACTAGAAACTTTGGGAATATATACTAAACAAAGCATCTTAATCCAACGATGGGGGTAGGTATCTGTGGAGATACCTAACTACCACAATTGGTTTTGCTTTTTTTGTAGCAGAGAATACAAAAGAAAAACTGTTTACTTAAATTAGCTTTTCATGAAGAGCATTCCATGGACTACTTTATTTGAAAGATGCTTTTGGAAAATTTAATCTGTTATAAAAATATTGAGGAAATATAGCACAGACTTCTCTGGCTTTGAGACTATGTATATGAGAATTAATTGAATTTTTGCACTGATGAAAATTGTGCTAACGTGTGCTAAATGATATCCATGATTATTTGAGGAACCAGTATATCATGGAACATATTTTAGAAATACTGGTTTGATAACTTTCACTTAGTAATATTTACAATAAACCCATGTGTTTACATGGTCAAAATTTCCTGGTTAATAAACATTTGTGAATAAAATAACAAGAGCAAAGTTTAAAAATGGGAAAGAAACAGATAAAACGAGAATCTCTAAGGAGACAATTTAAGATGTTGTTCTTATGGTGCAGCATTTTATTTTGTAATGTTAGATGCAATAACTAAATTTACTGGCAATTTTAAGATAGAAGAGGCAAGAGATAGAAATTATTTTAGAATACTGAGGAGACTTGCCTTTTGGATGCTGGAAATGGTCTCTGAGTATTAATGAAAGGGAATTTAAAACTGTTGATTAAATTCCATATTTTTAACGAAATAGGAGACAACTGATGTAACAGTTATGATTGTTAGAAAAATTACAAAATTGTACTGTATATGTAATACACACATTTACTTGAAAATCTCAGAATTCATTTCCTAACTTCAGGTATTTTTCTAAACCAGAGTAGCATAGAGGCTACGAATCAAGGTATGCTAAGTTTGGGGCACCTGGGTGGCTCAGTATGTGGAGCAACTGACTTGAATTTGGCTCAGATCATGATTTCACAATCTCTGGGATTGAGCCCCAGATTGGGCTCTGCACTGACAGCACAGAGCCTGCTTGGCATTCTTTCGCTCCTCTCTCTGTCTCTCTCTGTCCTTCCCCTGCTCATGCACATATGCATACATGTATGCACATGCTGTCTGTCAAACTAAATAAATAAACTAAAAAAAAAGAGATTTTAGGATTGAACACCTTCGAATAATAAATATAGTTTTGATAAAGATAGAAGAAAACTACTTGCCAATGTAGATGAAATTATTTTATTACAAAAAAAATGAACTGAGGGAAAAATATTCAGCCTTAAAAGTAATAATATATGCCAATAATTTCCTGCATTTTCTATTCAACAAAGTTCAAATCCTATAAGTCTGAGAAAAAGAAGGAAAAGAAGATTATTTAAAACTATTATGAAGTTTAAGAAAATATTTATTCATGAAAAGATAAAAGTCACACAATAAAAATAAGGCACACTTATATTTTATAGTTTGATCCTAATTTGCTACAGAAGACACACTATTTCTTATTGGAAAAGGTACAGTGTTAACTGAACATGAAGGGAAAACATGCACACAATCAAAATCATTCAATCAAATAAAATAAAAGCCATCAAAAGAAATGGAAGTAAAATAGACTGAAAAAAAATGGCAGCATAATTTGTGGCCAAATAAAAGGTCAAAAGAAAATGACAAACTCTGTTAGAGACTGACAGGACTGAACCAAGTGATGGTTCATTGTATATCATATGCTTAAGAATTTGGTGCCAGAGGGAGAAAAATAGGATGCTGATTCCATTTTAAAAATGAATCAACTCTGCAATATATTTTACTTTGGTCATAACTAGCCTCACTAGCTAGAAAAGTAATTAATAATAAACTAAGGAAAATGGAGATGAACCAAATATTTCAATAAATATGTAATTATGATTATTCCTATACCAAAGGCATATTTTTTTCATTTTAGTTAAGACTTTCCAATTTTAGCATCAAATTAATTTCATATTGTCTTAGGAGGAAAGTTAACATGAAAGTATATATTTTATTTGAAGGTATTTTTAAGTTATTGGCAAGTGATATGTATCAGTTCCTCAAGATGTTTAATCAATGTTTTGATCTATGTTCAAATCATTCCAGACCATGGCCAATTTCTTCTCCTTTTAAATTTGATTGTGTTGCAGGTATTGAATTCTATCTCAAAGTGGTGCTTTGTTGGATATTTTCCCAACCTGCTGTGATATTAAGCAGGGCAGGTCATAGAAATGACTGCCAACAACTGAAATTGGCATGTATTCTAAGTGGTTATGAAGGGGATTGGCTGGCTTGAAATTCACCTGAGGGGCTTAACAGTTTTCAAGCCATTAACTCAAGTCTTCTTCCCATGGAGAAAAATCAGAAGATGGTCTCTAAGGCTGTGGCAACAAAACAAAAATATTGTCCAATTATTTTACAAAATGAGATTGCATTTCCCCCCGATTTTGCTTCTATTCCTTGATTGTATACTATGGGGTAAAAGAACACGCAACATCCATAAAACTATTCTGTTTTGAGGCATTCTTTAAAATGCCTCCTCAGAAATTCTCGAAGGGTATGTCAACCTGAGACTGTGTACTAGTCTCAAATTGGCTTAACTTTTATACTGTCATTTACTGATTTGATCTTTAAATACCAGTAGCGAAAGCTCTCATTATGCGCATAGTTCTTTAATGATCTGAACTGAATTGACTAATCAACCCACACCTTCATAGAAAGATTTTGGATTTATAACTGATCTTCATTTTCGCTATGCTTCACAAGAATTAGATTGCTTGGAAATACCCACCATGATGATTTATTTCTTCTCTTCTCATGAATTCTTCTTATATTAATAAATCAGAGACACAATTTTTAAGTTGGAATAAGAACAATAATGATGATGATAATAGCAACAATAAAATGACACTATGATTATTATACTTTTCTCAATCTTTGTATTGAGATGAAATGATGAAAATTTAGATCAATTTTAGAGATAATATAATGTCTACATAATGTCTTTCAATTAATCATTACAAAATAGGTGTTACATAAGAAAAAAATTTCATAAGTCACTCCTGCTAATTATACAGTTAAATATTTAGATGTATTAGCAGGAAAACACTTGGACGTACGTTTTGTTTAAAGTTTATTTATTTTTTTTTAGGGGGGAGAGAGAGAGAGAAGAGAAGAGAAGAGAGAAGAGGAGAGGAGAGAGAGAGAGAGAGAGAGAGAGAGAGAGAGAGAGAGAGAGGGAGAGGATCCCAAGCAGGGTCCCCGCTGTCAGCAGGGAACCCGATGTGGAGCTTGGGCTTACAAACCATGATATCATGACCTGAACTGACATCAAGAGTCAGATGCTTAACTGACTGAACCACCCAGTTGCTCCTATTACATCTTTTTAATAGTAATTATTGGGCACTCCATACGTACACTGTCCATGCAAGGCATAGAAGATACAAAAGTAAACAAAATAGATACTACTTGTTTTTTATTTTTAAAAAATATTTATTTATTTATTTTGAGGTAGTAAGCAGGGGAGGGAGACAGAGCAGGAATGAGAGAATCCCAAGCAGACTTTGGATTGTCAGCATGGGACTTGATCCTAAGTACTGTGAGATCATGACCTGAGCCCAAACCAAGAGTGGGATGCTTAACTGATTAAGCCAGTTAAGTGCTGCTGAAGCTTATACTTTAATTGAGGAGACAGTTGTGAAACAAAAACCTCACTTTAATGACATGGAACAAATAAAAATTTCTTCTAATAATCTATTCCTAAAAATTGGCAAACTTTAAGCTATGGATGGCCTCTGGTAGTCAATCTAATGTTAAATGTCTACAAAGATGGCCAACAAGGTTTTGTTTATGCAAAGGTAACATGTTTCTCTTGAAGACCCAGTCACCTCTAAAATTTTGTTTTATAATTTATTGTTGAGGAAGAGTAACAGCCATGTCATGTTATGCTTTATTTAAAAACATTTATATGCTGGGGACTACTCTAAGCACTGAAATAACCTAAAGCACGTAGACTCCTTTTAATTATCTATCATTAGCAGACCTATGAATTCTTTTATAGGCAAGAATTCTGAAGGATAGGAAGATTATGTAATTTACTTAAAAATGCACAGCTGTTAGGTGAAAATAGGTCTATATGATTCCAGATATTATAAGCAGTATATCTAATTCTTTATCTACTAGTACAGTTAAGAATTCATTGAATAAATGTAGGTGGAGGAAGAAAATATAATACTGACTGGGTTAAAAAATGAAGTAAAATAAATGGTTCTGGGAAATATGTTTTAATGTTTAAAATTTTTTCCTGAAATCACTGGAAAAAATGGAAATGAAATTTTACTTATTTATTTTTTTGTAATTTATTAATTTCTTTGAGGGAGGGGGAAAGGATGAGCAGAGGAAGAGGGAGAGAGATCTTGAGCAGGCTTCACTCCCAGCACGGAATTTGATGTGAGGCCTGATCTCATGACCCTGAGATTATGACCTGAGCCCAAATTCAGTGTTGGATACTTAACTGACTGAGTCACCCAGGCGCCCCTGAAATGATTTTTAAATAGGTATATCTAAATGATAAGTATGGGAAAGCAGAGTTACTGGTGAATGGCCAGAAGTTATCAACTTCAAAATTCCCAAGCAGTAAAGAAAAGAAGGAATTTGACTTATTGTGGATTCATGGTAGTGGAGTCTCTTTGTGAAAGAACAGAGGGCCTGGGATGGAAGCAAAACACGAAACTACAAAGATGTAGCCTGTGCAGGAGCAGGTGTTAACATTTTTAATAATACAATTTGGGCACTTGTATCATGGATAATATTTGTTAAAAATCACATGGGATGTATCATGGCATTCATTTTCATCCCAACAGGGGAATCCAATTTCAGTTAGAACTCAATATGGAATATATTATTACTGCCTCAAAGCAAACTAGATGCGTCAGCCCTCTTATTACCACAGTGGTAATTGAGCAAAATGCTGATCAGGCAGAAGACAGAGGCAAGTAACCAGAGAACAAAGAATACCTATTAGGAAAGGATACAAAAGGACCAGCAACAATTAAATAAAAAGAGGACATTCTCTGGTAATATGGCACATATTTTAAATATATGGTTGATAAACAATAACTTCCTCCAAACACACCTAGATACAGAGAATACATAAATCTATACCTTTAACTCAGTGTATTTTCAGAGCTAAATACTAATATTTTAATTTGTAGAACATCAGGAAATATGTAAAATACTCATCAAGGTATTGAAAATAAAGAAATGAAAGAATTAAAGCCAAGTCCCAATGTCCAAACAGTGGAAAAGAGAGCTAATTAAAATATGTTGATGAGGATATCTACTTATGGCCATCACTGAGTAGATGGTATTACCCAGCTCTCCTGCTAGAGCAATAAGAAAACTGGAGAAAATATGTGAAATAGCCATTTTCATATATTGAAAAGAAGGCAGCATAAGGCTGTGTTCCAAAGGAACTAAAGGAAAAGGAGGTAAACAATTTGATCAACCTGTTCATTACTATCTTTTGCTTCTTGTTTGTTTTTATATACCTGGAAGCATTTATTGTTTCCATAGCACAGAAAGAGTGAACCCAGTCAGAGCCTTGCAGTTTTTCTAAGCTGAGGAGACAGAGAAAGAATTGAAGAAAGTGAGATCAATGGAATTTGAGGGGCACTGTAATTAAATCTGCATTAGTTTCCCGTCAGTCCTGGTTTCACCTTGATCCTACATATATGTAGAATGATGATGAGGCCAGGAAGAGAATAACTACCAGGGAAGGTTTATCAACCAAGGAAATGTAACCTGAAGAGCTCTTAGATCTCACTGGATAGGGAGAATTCATGATACGAATAAGAGGTATGTAAAGACATTGTTGAATGTATGTAGCATGCTGTAGACATTTCAGAAAGGCCATAAATTAGGTGTAGTCTAACTAGTCCTAGTGTAAAGGACATTTTCTTTACAAAACTAAAAATAAGCCTCAAAACAATCATGTTGATCAAATATATTAAGTACTGGCCAAATAAAACGCGACATGTTTTTAAAAAAGAAGACAAAATTGAGATACTCAATAATATTTATAATATTCAGTATACAAAACAAACTTCTAGACAGGTAACATAGCAGGAACTTTTATCTTACAATCAGAAGGAAAAATTATTCAATAGAATCAAAACTCCTATGTGAGAGCAATTGTGGAATAAGAAGACACTGTCTTTAAAATAGTTGTAATATTTTGTAATAAAAACAATATGGTACTACTGATGCAAAAGCAGACACAATAGAACAAAATAGAGAAATAAACCCAAACCTATATTGTCAATCTATGACAAAGGAGACAAGAATATGCAATGAGGGGGAAAACCCAAAACAATACAAAACAACAACAGTAACAGCAACAACAACAACAACGAAACAGTCTCTTCACCAAATACTACTGGGAAAACTGGACAGCTACATGCAAAAGAATGAAACATCAAACCCCGAAGAAAGCACAGGCAGTAATTTCCCTGACATCAGCCTTAGCAACATTTTTTTCTAGATGCGTCTTTAAAGCAAGAGAAAAGCGAAATCCAACCACTGAGACTACATCAAAATACAGACCTTTTGCACAGGGAAAGAAACCATCAAAACAAAACAAAACAAAACTCACCAAATGGGAGAAGATATTTTCAAATGATATATCTGATAAGGGATTAATGTCCAACATATATAAAGAACTTAAACAACTCAACACCAAAAACCCAAACAATCCAATTAAAAACTGGGCAGAGGACCTGAACAGACATTTTTCCAAAGGAGACATATAGGTTGCCAACAAACACATGAAAAGATACTTGATATCACTAATCATCAGGGAAATACAAATCAAAATCAAACCTGAGATATTACCTCACACCTGTCCGATGGCTATAATAAAAAAATATAGTAAATAAAAGTGTTGGCAAGGATGTTGAAAAAAATCTTAAATACTGTTTTTGGGAATTTAAATTAGTAGAGTTGCTGTGGAAAACAGTTTAGAGGTTCCTCAAAACATTAAAAAGAGAAATACCATGTGATCCAATAATTCCACTGTTGGGTATTTACCCATAGAAAGAAAAAGCACTAATTTGAAAACCTATATCCACCCTTATGTTTATTACAGCATTACTTACAATAGCGAAGCTATGGAAGTATCCTAAGTGTTCATCAATAGATGAATGGATAAGGAAGATATAGTTATGATATATAACTATAATGGAATGTGTAATGGAATATTATGTAGCCATGAAACGTGTTAAATCTTGCCATTTGTGACAGCATAGATAGGTGGTATTATACTAAGCAAAATAAACTAAACTAAGAAATTATTTCAATAATGTGGGCTCTAAAAACAAAATTAACAAACATACACACACAAACGGAATCAGAACTATAAATACAGAGAAAAATCTAATGATTGTCAGCAGGAAGAGGGGAAGGGAGATGGGCAAATTTGGTGAAGAGAAGCGGAAGACAAAGGCTTCCAGTTATGTAGTTAATAAGCTACTGGGATGAAAGGTACAACATAAGGCAATATTATCAGTGATACTGTAACAGCATTGTATGGTGACAGATTGTAGCTCCACTTGTGGTGCGCACAGCATAATATGTGGAGAAGTTGCATCGCTGTGGTGTATGCCTGTAACTAATGTAACATTATATGCGAACCTATAGTCAAATACAAATAAAACAAAATATTAAAATATATATACATGATTTATATATAAGTGAATTACATATGAGTCATCTATGGTTCATATATATGATATAGATCATCATAGATTATTCATATCAAGAATGAAACATATATTCAGAGATTTGGAGAAACTAGGGTTTTATATCTTACTAAATACCCTTCAAAAATGAAGGCAAAATAAAAACATTTTTTAGGCAATTCCTGAATCTGTTGACAGATTTCTTCAGCTGAGAGAAAACAATTACTGATGAAAATTAAGATCTTGACAATAAAAGAAGAGTCAGATATATAAAGAGAGGGGCAAACAAAATAATTTTTCTCATTTTTTAATGTTTAATTTTTGAGAGAAAGAGAGAAAGACAGAGCGTGAGCAGAGTAGGAGCAGAGAGAGAGAGGGAGACAGAGAATCCAAAGTAGGCTCCAGGCTCTGAAAGTGTCAGCACAGAGCCCAGCGTGGGGCTTGAACCCACAAACCATGACATGACCAGGAGCCGAAGTTGGATGTCCAACCAACTGGGCCACCTAGGTGTCCCATAATTTTTCTCATTTTTAAAATTTGCTATAAAAGATTTTGTACTTTAATGAAATGCATAGGCATGTAATGTCAGCTTATAACATATTAAAAAAATGTATGGCAATAATGGCATAGAAGGGAGAATGAGGAGAAATGGAAGCATGCTTTTTTATGATACATAATAGATATGTAAAGTAGAATAATATTTGAAGTTATAGTTATCTGTTTTAAATTTGGGATACGTTATTAAAATGATGAAAGAGGTGAATTAATGAGTCAAAGGTAATAAAATGAAATACTATAAAAACTGTATAATAAAATACAACAGGATAAAAGGAAATAAGAAACAATAGTTGAGATTAAATCGTTAACATGATGGTATATTAAACCCCAGTGATATCCCAAATTATAAGTAGTTTCAAGTCTCCAATTAAAAGGGAAAATTTGTCAGATTGGATTAAAAAACATAATGATGTATTTTCAGTCCTTTAGAAATCAGTGATAAAAATATATATGTTATGGGCACCTGGGGGCTCAATTGGTTGAGCATCTGTCTCTCAGTTTTGACTCAGGTTATGATTTTGTCATTTCTGGGTTCAAGCCCTGCAATGGGCTCCACACTAGCAGCCTGCCTGGGATTCTCTCTTTCTCTGTCTCCCTGTCTCTCTCTTTCTCTTCTCTTTGCACCACTCTCCTACTCGTGCTCTTACTCTCCTTAAAAATAAATAAACTAAAAACAAAAAAAAAGATATAGAAGTTAAATGATGAAAGAAGGTATACCATGTAAAGACTAATCATAAGAAGCAAGATTTGGCTGTATCAATATCAGGTAAAGCACATATTCTTCCAAATGTAGCAAAAAAAAAAACATTTTAAGTAAAAACAGAGATTTTAATATGCAAATATCTTCCAACTAACACATTAGCAGTGCTACCCTGTATATTTGATAGCCAACAAGTTTGCCACTCCTAAAATATTTGCCTAGTTCTACAATTCTTGAACTAGTTTTAAGACTTTCACTGCTCACTTTTGTCCACATTTCCAGCCTTGTCTTTTATTACTTTCCTCACAGGCAGCTTAACTATGGCTAAGCTGAATGACTTGCAGTTACTCAAAGGCAAATATAATGAATTTAATCAAACATTTCAATGTTTTGGTTTAATTTTCTAGATGTACATGTCCACTCCTACACATGGATTTTTCTTTCTAATCCTTAAGTATTCAGCTTTGATATTACCTGTTTCTGGAGGCTTTCCATTATACCACAAGTTGGGTTAGTTTCCTCTTTGTTAGGCTTCTGTAATAGCCTTTCTGTTGGTACATGTTCCCTACTCCTGCTTTGTTTCTGAGCTGTATTTGTGGGATACAGTAAAAGAACACCTGGAGAAAAAGAATCTTGGTTTTGTCTCTGTCATTTCAGCATCAAACTCAATGATTATTACAGATAGATGACAGTGCTACAAATAGTATTGAAGCTAGAATATTTGATTCTAACATCTTGATTTGAGCACAGATACAGTATTTTGCAGATTAGAGAATAAATTATTAAAATTAAAAGTGTTTTTTTTTACAGTTACCAAGTATGTTTATAGCAGACAGCTGAACTCCATTCTTACACCCCCCCTCCCCAATCTTACCTAAAGACAATCTCTCTGGAGTCCAGCTCCAGTAGGTCCAGGGTTCCCCTGAAGGATGGACGGTGTCAGCGAGAGAGAGTGAGAGAGCCTCGAGTTTCTTTCTGATCAGGCAGGCATCTCTGCCCTTCTGGCAGGCATCTCTGCCCTTTTGGCAGGCATCTTTGCCCTTCTGGCAGGCATCTCTGGCAGGCATCTCTGCCCTGTCTGGTTCTCAAGCTTGATTTATGGTGAAAGGTACAAGGACGAGAAAGAGCAGTAAATGAGTGCTCATAGATAATTTTTACAATTTTCCAGGACATGGGTTCTGCAGAAGTTACAATTCTAGTAGTAATGATTGTCATAAAAAAAACCTAGCTACAGGCACTCATGCTGTCATAGGTATTTTTTACAAAACCTTGGTCTAGCCTTAAGGAAGTGACCTTTAACCAAGAGGCAAACAGCATTGTTTAGTAAAGGTCAGTTTTTTATGAGTAAGGGTCATTAGGCTGTTTATAACTCTAAGAGAAAGTTCCTAGAGAAACAGGATTCTCAGGAGACATAATGCCTGCTCTCACAGTCCCAAAGATGATTGATACATTTTATTGCAGTAGTGACTTTTACAAAGGCGTTCAGGCCCAGAAGGTAGTAAGTTATCAGTTAATTGCTTAGGGGAAAATTATATGTTGCATTAGATGTTTGTAGTTTACTCATCTTTTCCCTGACCAGGTGCAGTCATGCTTCAGGGACAGGGCAGAGGGACAGGCTGCTCCTGACACTAATCAGCAAAGCACTCTGAGGTTTAGTGCCCAAGCAGAAATGAAAGTTTCAAGAGGGTAGATTTTTGGGAGCTGTCTGGGGGCAAGAGACTGTGCAAACTTGCCGTACCCTCACCAGGAATTTTCACTCTACTGGTAAGTTCAGATAGTTCCCAACACTTGCCTTTCATGAGGCTTCAGTACTCTCTGCTAAAAATACAATAAGGTGGGAGGAAATGAAGCATTTTTGTGTTCTAAGAATAGAGAAACTGACTTTTTAAATTAAGACATACTGTCCACTTTTTCCATTTGGAGAAATGGCTTCATTGAAAGTAAATTGAAGAATTTTTAAATAAAAATTATTGTAAGCCAAAAAACTTGGTTCATTTCTTCATTATATTGATGATACTGAATTTTCTAAGTAAGGAATTCATTCAATAATTATTTATTGAGCACTCATCATATGCCAAGTGCCATATTGGATATTGAGAAATTAGCAGTGAACAGATACAAGGAGGAAAGACAGGTATCAAATAATTACACAAAATTAATAAGTTATATCTTATATATGTGTTAAAAACAAACACACTGGAGCACCTGTTGGATTTTGGCTCAGGTCATGATCTCACAGTTTGTGGGTTTGAGCCCCATGTCGGGCTCTGTGCAGACAACTAGCTCAGAGCCTGGAGCCTGTCTTTGGATTCTATATCTCCCTCTCTCTCTGATTCTCCTCTGCTCACACTCACTTTCTCCCTCTCTCTCCCTTTCCCTCTCTCTCTCTCTCAAAAATAAAAAAAACATTCAAAAATAAAAACACACACACACACACTGGACGCTACTTGCAGTTTTCTTAGAAATGCATTGATGATTAACAAAAAACAAAGGGAAGACAAAAAGTTTGACAGGAGTAGACACCTTTGAAATCTGATACTAAATCTATGTTGTCGTATGCTTATGAGCTTCAGGTCATATCCTTAATGTTCATTGAGAAGGAAATCTGTTTTTCATTCAGTGAGTACTCAGTTATAGCAAACTGCTAACATTTGTAAATGTGATACTTTTACCTACTCATTACATTTATAGCACTGCAAAAAGTTTTACTTTTCCCCAGGAGCATTTTTCTCCAAAATGTGAGTATTTCAACTCCGCTCTTTAATTTTTAGGATCACTTAGTTTTGGTGAAATGGAGTTCTCTGTTCAAGAAAAGAATTTAAAAAAAATTATAAAATTTACTACTACTTAGATAAACTAAAAAAAAAAAAAAAGACTTCATTGGAGGGATGATCGAGAACTTTAGAAATTTCTGTTTTATGTTTAGTATGGACTGGTTTTATGCATGAACTGAAGGGATTATTAGAAAAATAGATTTGTCTTTGATTTTCTTGCTATCAAGTAGAATAGATTTTTTAATAATTATTACATATTATTCATGGGAGTCCTTTCTGAGTCTACCTCTGGTCATGAAAAAATGGCTTCAGGGAAATTCCACAATTTCTTAAGGAATGGGTAATGGAAAGACCTTATTGGATAAACTATAAAGTTATTTAGAGGGAAAAAAAAGAAAGGAAGAGATGGTCCACGTGAATGTCCTATCACTGCAGGAGAGGTGTTAGCCTAGGGCTCTGTTGAAATCTTAATGTAAGTCTGTGTTCCAATATGGAAATTCTTAGGATCTCACTTTTCATGGAGAATTTTGGGCAATGTTGCCTTGTTAATAGGGAACGAACAGGCTGCTGGGTGCCTGTTCTGCAATTGGAAATATACTGGTAATCATAAAAAGGAATTTTGGACAGGCAGCTCTCTTACAGAATTGAGAACCTACCTTTTCCAAGTTAAACCTGGCCTGTTAAGTCTAATTATGGTTGTCAGTTCTCTACTTTATCACAAAACTCATTTCTTACACATTATAACTGTTCACATTCTGTGTACATTAAGAGTTGTTGGAAATGCTCTCTTAAGTGCTCTGTAGGCATGAAATTTTGCCTAGTTTAGGTGTAACTTCTGGGGAAAGCAAGATCCCCCATTTTTAGCTTCATTTAGTTAACAATAAATGATCCCTCAAGGTCATTCTCAGTGAATTCTCCTTATTTCCCTACTCTTAGATGTGTACTAAAAAATCTAATTCACCTTGAACTTATCTAACTGCAACCATTTTGGAAAACAGGAGGGAATTTTCAAAATGAGTTCTCCAATGACAAAGAAAATAAACCGTTTTATGAGTGGAGAAAGAGATCCCTTGATGAAGCAGAATAAATCTTTAAAATTACATTGACATAAACGAAATAAAGAGTTTATTCAAGAAATTTATAGTATTAGTCAATTAATAGAACATATTGCAGACTTGAATGTAAAGCCATAAGTGTCCTCAGCCATCTGAAATATACGTTAAGTGAACGAATAAAACATAGTATGTGGTTAATGAATACTAATGGTAAGCACTATTTTTCTAATAAGTATCTCTATGCTAAAATTTATTTTAAGGCTTAACAAATCTCATTTTACTGAAGATAAAACAATATTATATTTTCTTAAGCTTTTCTGCCCTACGCCAAACACACTAGCAACTCACACCATTAACTGTCATTTCTCTTTGTCCTTAACACAGTTAGTTCAGGTTTAAGCCAGGTAAAGAGGAGCGATGCTAGCTCTCCAGGGAATGTGCGCATAACCCCATGTCTTTAGTAGAATATGTTTGCCTTTTTCTTTCCACCAGATTTCAAGTGCCTCTGAGTGCTCAGAAGTAATGGTGAGTCAGCAGGTCGAATTTCCCCCCATGATGTCTATTGCCCAGATGGTGACAGAATCTTTCAAATTTAAAGCTCCTTATTATGATCAACACCTTCATAAACTCCTAAATATTTCTTTGGCAGTAGATAATATGTCACTTAATAACCTTGAGAATTTACTTGTTCATTTTTATCACAAAAATAAATTACACAAGTAATCTGAGCTGTACTTAATTCAATGACTGTCTTTTATGAAGCTTGATAACAATAGGATTATTTAGAAAATTATCTAGAATTTTGAATGTCAGTCTTGGATTTTTTTTCTCGCTTATCTAACAAACTCCAGGTATTGTAATTTTCAGTGCATACTGCTGCTAACATAGGGTTCAGGTTTAAATGGTAAATAAAGTGCTTCGAAACCATTTGCAATAGGTTATCATTAACCTTGATTACCACTGGTTAAAACAAAACAGAATCAGACTAACTGCGCTGATTTATGCAGCTTTTCACTGACAGAGGCAGAGCTGAAATTGGATGTCTGATTCTTGGTGAGTGACCATGATTTCATTCAAGTAGTTCACAGACATTATAAGTGCATGAGATTTACGTGACCTCTTGTACCTATGGCAATAAGATGCCAGGATTCTCCATTTAGGAAAGAAGTGACCTGATTCATCTATGCTAGGCAAAATGCCATGGCAACAGCTGGCTTCTCATTCTAGCAATGATTTTACAATCCTGCCGGAAGGCCATAAGCTGTAGGCTTTTTCCCTTTCTTTGTTCAAGCTCTTTTCTCCAACTACAAGTGAATGTTAGATGCTCTTCAGAATGTGAGAAGGAGCAAGAAGGTGGCATATAAATATGTGTAGTACTATTCTCCCATTAGCAGTAGAGGGGAAGAGAAAAGGGAATGCCAGAGCCAACCTGTAGCAAATAATGAAAGGACTCGGATGAAAAGGATAAGTGTCAAGAGCCTCTGGTTATATTAAGTGAAAAAAAAAATCTTGTCCGAGGTGAAAATTAAATTTAGCAAAGATAGTAGCATTGCAAAAATAGTACCTGGACAATAAGAAAGAGAAACAAATAATGATAAAAGGGAAGAATAAGGAGAAAAATCAGTAGAAAAAAGAGACAGAAGAAATAATCTGTATAGTCTTTGAAAACCAAAATAAATTAAAGTTTTTTGGAGAAAAACTGGACATTTGTACATTGTTTTAAATGCAAGGTAACAGAAACATAACCTAGCAATATTTTGTTATACCTGATATCATAAACTATGCATTAATTAAAATAAGACTCTTTGACACAATAGATGAATCGATATCATTGTTCTAGAAGGTATACATTAGAATTAATGTGTGACTTGTTATGGAACATATCAAAACATATCAAAAGCTTTTAAATCTATTATGTGAATGACCCATTTTTAAAAAATCATGAAATCATCTGCCAATTGTATTCAAAAGTATGTTATTTAAATGACTGGGAAAGCATGAAAAGATAGCATCCATAGATTTTTTTCCTTGTTTACTTAGTATTTACTCTGGTATTTATTCATATAGAATCCTGGAAACTTTCTAGTTTTGTGTTTCAATTAAAGATGAATAAACAAAGACTCTCACAATTAGAATTATATATTATTATTATTATTATTATTTGTTTGTGTAAATGTAATTTAATCTTTAAATTAGCATGCATGATTTTCATCTCTTTTGTCTACATTACCTTGCATGAATTGTTATACCTAGTGAGCACTCAAGAAATGCAACTGAATTGTAGAATTCATCTTAATTGATGAATTTATCTATAGTGACATAATTTTACTTTCTAAGAACATATTATTTAGACCAGTGAATATATTTTATATATTCATGTCAATGTTGCTGTCATAAGGCCACAAAAAATATTGTTTGTAGGGCTGAATTGAAAACTTAGAATTTTTTTCACTCACGTCTTAACATCAAAAGACTTAATGCCTATGTTTTCATAAGTTTGCTTAGTCTTAAAAAGTAATTATGCATAGATGGACACTGTTGGAGATCATGTGGTCCAGATTAACTCCTATGAGTTTGATAGAGACATCAGTTTCTCTGCTTTCAATTAGGGAGCTGGTATCTTCTGGTAAAATTTTATCAAGCCTCTTCCTAGAACGACAGCCAACTGGTTCAGCAAAGCAGATCTGTGATCACCATTGTAATTCACATGGCCTCTACCTAGAAATCAGGGGTCCCCATTCTCCACTCCAATTATTGGAGGAACAGTGTTCCCATCATTTGATGATTTATGTAATGATTTTATTCCATTTACTGAGAACGTGACATCTTTTACAGATATTTACATCAGATAAGCACTATTATGTATTTTTTTAACTGTTTATTTATATGGGTATGAGAGAGAGACAAAGAGTGCAAGTGGGGGCAGAGAGAGAGGGAGACACAGAATCCAATGCAGGCTCAAGGCTCAGAGCTGTCAGCAAGGAACCTGACATGGGCTCGGAGTCACAAACTCCAAGAGATCATGACCTGAGCTGAAGTTGACCACATAACTGACTGAGTCATTCAAATGCCCCAGATAAATACTATTAAAATAAACACCATTTATATATATATATATATAAGAACAAATAGTAAGCAAATAAGGAGAACAGGAAAAATGCATGCAGAAAAACATTTTAAAAAAGAAAACATCTGCATTGCTCTTCTTTTTATATATTGAAATTCCTTTTACTTAGACATTTATCTTCAAGGAAAATATATCAGAGGTTAATTTAAAAATATACTCCTTATATTATGGCCATTTAAATTATGTCTCTGTTTCCTTGCCCAGTCAAGTTCACATATTTTGTTTGGTTCTTTTTTCAGTAATCATTGGCACTGCACTTCCTAGTTCATTATCTTAAAAGTAACTGACTATTTGAAAGAAAATCCTACATATTATTTTTTCTCTAGTTTTCTTCTGATTGTCTGTGATACATGATGTACAACTTTTGACCTGTCTGAATTTTCAGTCCATTTTTCAGCAATTCCTTTTATTAAATTTCAACCTTTCTGATGTATTTGCCAAGATGGAATTCTGAGAGTTTTTTTTGTTTTGTTTTTTGAGCATTACTTCTCACTAATCTCACTAATTCCTGTTTAAATAAATGTGCAACATTCTTAATAATCTTGTATTTTTTTTAAAAAAAATATGCTTTTATTTATTTATTTAATTTTGAGAGAGAGAGAGAGACAGCGCGAGCAGGGGAGGGTCAGCAAGAGAGGGAGACACAGAATCTGAAGATGGGCTCCAGGCTCTGAGCTAGCTGTCAGCAAAGCCTGATGTGGAGCTCGAACCCACCAACGCGAGATCATGACCTGAGCCGAAGCCAGATGCTCAAGTGACTGAGCCCCCTAGGCCCCCCAGGCTTTTTTTTTTTTTTTTTTTTTTTACTAAAGAAGGACTTGAAAAATAGAACATACACAAAGTATTGCTTCAGCTTTCCTTTATGACATTCACCGTGTGTGTACATGTATGTGTGTGTATTTTACAATGCCTATTATGAATTTGATGAAAAATATATTTTACATACATACATGTATATTTGACAAATTATCCAGTAGTAAAATCTACACCCTGACAAAGCAAGCTGGTGTGGCTCTTTCACCAGTACAATTTAGTTTCTCCTCTTTTGTAAATTAATAAAATTGGCTATTTTGGGGCACCTGGGTGCTTCAGTTGGTTTGGTGTTTGACTTTAGCTCAGGTCATGATCTCACAGTTCCTGAGTCTAAGCTCTGCTTCTGGCTTTGTGCTGTCAGCTCAGATCCTGGAGCCTGCTTAGGATTCTGTGTCTCCTTCTCTCTTTCTGCTCCTCCCCTGCTCATGCTCTGTCTCTCTCTCTCTCTCTCAAAAATGAATGAACATTAAAAAAATGAAATAAAAAGGCTATTTTATCTATCATGCCCTGAATTCCATGATATTTGAAGATTAATATATTCCATTTTTACCTTAGAATATATATATCAAAGCACATGGTAAATGTTTTTGAATACAATGTAATTATATTGCAATCTATGTTTTGCCTCACAAAATCATTCTAATTAGCTGCTATTAAATGTATTATCCTTTATTCACTCATTCAACAATCTTTATTGAGCACTTTCTACATGCAAACACATTTTTTGAGTACTGTTAAGACTTCCACAATAAATGACATTCATTATTAAAGCCCTTTATTGAGTTTTATATTGTTCTCAGCTTCTCCTCTTCCTATAGTTAGTGCTGCTTTACATTTAGATCTGATGGAAAAATCTGTGATGGCTGCTATCAAGTTAAAGTTTTTCTTTGGCATCTACAAATATTCAGTAAAAATGGTGACGGAGAAAATAGTGACATAAAAACATATATATACGCACACACATATATAAACATACTGATAGTATTTTGTTACCCTTGTAAAATGAATATACCAGGCATATTGATAGTCAATCAGAAAAAAAGTGGCAAGAAATGCATTTTCACATAAGTGAAATTGGAGATAATTATTACTGTCTTCCTGTGGGAAGAGAAAGAAAAGTCATAGATTCATAAAGTCATTTTAAATGATAACTGAGTGACTCTAGACGCTCTATAGTCTTCCATTATCATACAAGTGACATAGCTTCCTGCCAAGCCATTTTGAAGATTTTCTTCTAGATTCCCCCATCTATGTTTTTAAAATCTTAAAGATTGAATAAATAATTTAATTCAGGGTACAGTAACATTGCTTAAAGAGACAAAGTGTTTCTACTGGTTTTTTTTTTTTTAAATAGTTTATTGTCAAATTGGTTTCCATACAACACCCAGTGCTCTTCCCCACAAGTGCCCTCCTCCATCACCACCGCCTCTTCTCCCCACTCCCCCTTCCCCTTCAACCTTCAGTTCGTTTTCAGTATTCAATAGTCTTTCAAGTTCTGCCTTCTTCTTTCTCCCCAACTCTCTTTCCCTCTTCCCCTCCCCCTGGTCCTCCATTAGGTTTCTCCTGTTCTCCTGTTAGACCTATGAGTGCAAACATATGGTATCTGTCCTTCTCTGCCCGACTTATTTCGCTTAGCATAACACCCTCGAGGTCCATCCACTTTCCTACAAATGGCCATATTTCATTCTTTCTCATTGCCATGTACTACTCCATTGTGTATATATACCACATCTTTTTGATCTACTCATCTGGTGATGGACATTTAGGCTTTTTCCATGTTTTGGCTATTGTGGACATTGCTGCTATGAACATTGGGGTACATGTGCTCCTATGCATCAGCATTTCTCTATCTCTTGGGTAAATCCCTAGCAGTGCTATTGCTGGGTCATAAGGGAGTTCTATGGATAGTTTTTTGAGGAACTTCCACACTGTTTTCCAGAGCGGCTGCACCAGTTTACATTCCCACCAACAGTGTAGGAGGGTGCCCGTCTCTTCACACCCTCGCCAGCATCTATAGTTTCTTGATTTGTTCATTTTAGCCACTCTGACAGGCGTGAGGTGGTATCTCAGTGTGGTTTTGATTTGTGTTTCCCTGATAATGAGTGATGTTGAGCATCGTTTCATGTGCCTGATGCCATCTGGATGTCCTCTTTGGAGAAGTGTCTGTTCATGTCTTCTGCCCATTTCTTCACTGAGTTATTTATTTTGTGGGTGTGAAGTTTGGTGAGTTCCTTGTATATTTTAGATACTAGGTCTTTATCCGATATGCCATTTGCAACTATCTTTTCCCATTCTGTCGGTTGCCTATTAATTTTCTTGATTGTTTCCTTTGCAGTGCAGAAGATTTTTATTTTGATGAAGTCCCAAGAGTTCAGTTTTGCTTTCATTTCCCTTGCCTTTGGGGATGTGTCAAGTAGTCGAGTACTGGTTCTTTTTTAATTGAATTCAATGAAATTTGATTTGAAACAAGCTTCTATATATCCCTGACTTTTATTTTGTTGTTAAAATTAGCTTTATGACTGCTATACTCATTTTTTCCAAATAATTTAAAAAGAATCGAAGAACTTATCAATGCTCATATTTATGCAGATATATTAGAATAAAATGTATATTTATATGGGTATAAAGGATAGGTTGGCGAAGCAATACCATTTTAGCATGCATCAATTTAGTTCAAAAGAGACAGTGGAAATTTGATTCCAATGCTTAGAAAAGAAATGCATAAGACAAGTAGAAAAATCCTCACAAAAATCTTGGGAACTGAGTTTGGGAGCTGGTGATTGAGAACATATTAAGAAAATAGTGATTTTTTTTATATTTAGCTGATGAGCATTTGCAATTTCTGCCACTTCACACAAGGTCCAGCCCAATCATCACACACGTATCATTGTGTAGGCAGACTGACTGAACTTGGAATAGAAATGATTTAGAGAATGAATGGGTTTCCATAGTATGCTCCTCAAAATGTAGAACAAGATGCAACAGACAAGGGCATTATCTTTCTCCTTTCTCCGTCTTGTGGCTAATCTGCTATTTTTTAACCTCCTTTCTTTTATCAGACTAAATTATGTTTGGCTGGCTCATTGCCCATTTTGTGAGATAATTTCTCAATATACATTTTGAGATCTCCTAGACTTATTTTTTGAGACTAATTTTATTACTTAGGGTTGATATCTACACTACCTGCATAGAAACTTTACATTGTTTAACTCATTTTGACACTTCAATAATACATCATAAATTTTCCTATCTTGTTTCTTTCTAATCCTTCCCCCTCTTCTCTCTCTCTCTCATTTTTCCTTCCTTTTCTTTCTTTTTGGAAACAGAGTTGTTATAAATTATCCTGCTACTGCTACTGGTTTTATATAATTGCTCCAGATATTTTCAACATTTTTTCTGTTTTTTTATTTATTTTTGAGAGACAGAGAGCATGCGCAGGGTAGGGTCAGAGAGAGAAGGACACACAGAATCTGAAGCAGGCTCCAGGCTCTGAGCTAGCTGTCAGCACAAAGCCCGACTTGGGGCTCGAACCCATGAACTGTGAGATCATGACCTGAGCCGAAGCTGGACACTTAAGCGACTGAGCCACCCAGGTGCCCCTTGCTCCGGGTATTAATATTAGAATATTGATCTCCAAAGATAGTTGGTAATAATTCCTAATAAAGGTTTACTACATTTTTGGTGACTGCACAATTAGCACATCCACAAACTACTATTTTCTGGTCTATATAAACCTTATGCATGGTTTTTTTTTTTTGGAAAAAAAGTACAAGAACATGTACACTGAGGAGGGGGAGAGAGAAAAAATCACAAGCAGGCTCCATACTATCAACCTAGAGCCTGATGTGAAGCGCAAACTCATGAACTTATAGATCATGACCTGAGCAGAAATCAAGAGTCGGACTTTTAACTGACTGAGCCAACCAGGTGCCCCTATAGGTTATAATTCTAAAATCAGTCTCACTGGGCTAACGTGAAGGCTTCAACAGGGATGGTTCCTTTTGGAGGTTCTGGAAGAAGAATTCTTTTCTTTGCCTTTTTCACCTTCTACATGTCACCTACATTCCTTGCACCCTTTCATCATTTCCAACTCCTGGTTCTGTCCTCATGTTTACTACTTTCTCTGACTCCTCTTTAATCCCTCATATAAGAAGTCTTGCAGTCACATTGGGCCTACTAGGATAATGCAGAATAATTTCCTCATCTCAAAATCACTAATTCAATCATATCTACAAAATAATTTTTGCCTTACAAAAGTGACAACAACAGGGGTTAAGTTGCCGGGATTAGGAAGAGGACAACTTCTGAGTTCCATCGGTCAATCTACCCCAGTAGCCTGTGGACAGGGGTCTTGAAAAATGTCTAGACATAATCAGCTACTTAATTTCTCTTCCTACTGGACAGGAATGAGAAAGTATCTCCAAAATTATTTTTTTAATGCAAGTTAAATCTGCTATTTCATTTATTATGCAATTCTTGCTTTCATTTTAGCAGCATGGAGGACTTATATCTAGAAAAGGTGGTAATGGGTAATAAATACCTTACTATCCTCTTAAGTAACAACTACTACTTTTATGGTAATTTTAAATCTCATAGTCTATTCTTTTATAAATTCCATAGAATTTGCAACAAGACCCAAATTTAACTCTTCCTGTAGCCACCAACTATACTAAATAAAGAACCTTGAAATAATACAAGCATGTGGTCTTCTGAGCCTCTGATGCCTCCAAGTGACTCCACATTATGAGTAAGAACTAATCATCACCCCTTCTATATTATCAGAAAGTTCTGAATTAGAAATAGGAGTTCAAATTATTTGTTATTTGCCAAACACAAAGTAGATTTTTCTATAGCATGTACTGACATTCCTCCAAATATCGTGATATATTGAAAAGCAATTATAATTTTCTACCTTGTAATAAAACGTCAAGATGTTTAAAATTTTTATTTAATATATAGATTAATTCAAAGATATCTGTGAAATAACTTTTCAGTGTAATACTAGTTTCAAGTGTAGGATTTAGTGATTCTTCACTTGCATATAACATAACACCCAGTGCTCATTCAAACAAGTACCCTCCTTCATACCCATCCCGCATTTAGCCCATCCCCCGCCCACCTCCCCTCCAGCAACTCTCAGTTTGTTTCCTATAATTAAGCGTCAGCTTATTGGTTTGGCTCTTTCTCTTTTTTTTCCTCTGTGTTCTTCTGTTTTGTTTCTTAAATTCCACTTATGAATGAAATCATATGGTATTTGTCTTTCTCTGACTGATTTCTTTTGCTTAGCATAATATAAGTCTAGCTCCATCCATGTCAGTGCAAATGGCAAGATTTCATTATTTCTTATGGATGACTAATATTCCATTGTGTGTGTGTGTGTATATATATATATACACACACACACAGAGAAAGAGAGAGAGAGCACCTATTCTTTATCCATTCACAGTCAATGGACAGATGGGCTCTTTTCATAATTTGGCTATTGCTGATAATGCTGCTGTTAACATTGGGGTGCATATATCCCTTTGAACCAGTATTTTTGTATCCTTTGGGTAAATACCTAGTCATGCAATTACTGGGTCATAGGGTAGTTCTATTTTTAACTTTTTGAAGGAACCTCCATACTGTTTTCCAGAGTGGCTGCACCAGTTCACATTCTTACCAACAATGCAAGAGGGTTCACCTTTCTCCACATTCTCACCAATACCTGTTGTTTCCTGTTTTGTTTATTTTAGCCATTCTGACAGGTGTGAGGTTGTATCTCATTGTGGTTTTGATTTGTATTTCTCTGATGGTGAGCGATGTTGAGCATCTTTCCATGTGTCTGTTAGCTATCTTTATGTCTTCTTTGGAAACATGTCTGCTCATGTCTTCTGCCCATTTTTTAACTGGATTATTTATTTTTTGGGCTTTGAGTTTGATAAATTCTTTATATATTTTGATCCTAACCCTTTATCAAATATGTCATTTGTAAATATCTTCTCCCATTTCAAAGGTGTCTTTTAGTTTTGTTGATTGATTCCTTTATTGTGCAGATACTTTTCATCTTAATTAAGGTTCCAGTAGTTTATTTCTGCTTCTGTTTCCCTCTCCTCAGGAGACATGTCTAGTAAGAAGTTTCTATGGTCAATGTCAAGGAGGTTACTCCCTATGTTCTCCTCTGGGATTTAATAATTCCTTGATATTTCTGTTATTATATATTTTGTAACATACTTTAAGTCCTATTATTTCATTTTGTAAAATTTGAGTTGTTAGTTGTTAGTTTTTCTACTCCATAGGGATATATATATTTAAATTTTTAAAAAAAATTATTTATTTTTGAGAGACAGTGATACAGAGCATGAGCAAGGGAAGGGCAGAAAGAGAAGGAGACACAGAATCCGAAGGAGGCTCCAGGCTCTGGGCAAATATTCAGCACAGAGCCCAATGTGGCGCTGGAACCCAGGAACTGTGAGATCATGACCTGAGCCGAAGTCGGGTGCTTAACTGACTGAGCCACCCAGGCGCCCCTATAATTTATATTTTTCTGTTAGTATTATTACTAGTGCTACTTACAATGTCAAAAGATATGCTTCAAACTATATATCTCCAGTTTAATTACATTAATTACAACTTTTAACATGTATATATACAGTATACACACAAATACACATATGTGTATACTTATTAAATTTAATTATTGAAATCAGAGGATGCAGCAGTCTAAAAATTAGCAGAAGTATGTGAAAGAAATTTCATGTAGAAATTTTACTTTTGGAAATGGGATTATATATTATATATATATTATATATTATGTATATAATGTATGAAATGAAAGAAAGGAGGGTAGTTAACAAATATTTACATAACTGTTACCATAAAATAAAAGCTAAATCTAACTTTATATTTTGTCTTTTATACAAGTAATTTTTCTATAATTATGAAAGTTTAGTTTTAATAGCTTCAGTAGCAATGGCTAATAATTTCAAGAATGTTAATGAATATTTGTAAGAAGAAATTACATGTTAGATTGCTCTTTCTTATGTGTTAACTGTGCTTGTCACTAACCTGCTGACTGAGGATACATTGGTTTAGTTCTGAAAACAGAGAGCAGATTATTGTAGGAAGATATATATCTGAAATCATTATTCTTTGCAAAATCTGTTTTGCCATTAAAATGAACTTTAGAACACAATGCAAAAATACCATTCTTCCACCCTGATATAATTCTATAAAGATAATGAAGAAATTTTCACTCGTTTTTTTGATCAAACTCCATTCCCCAGGTTGTTTCCCATATCTTCATCCTTCCCTTCATTTTCATGGATGTGATTGCTAGTATTACACATTTTCTATTGTCGCTGTGACAAATTGCCACAAATTTGGTAATACATATACTTGGTGTCTTAAGGCAACATAAATGTATTACCTACCTTACATTTCTTTAGGCCACAAATAGGACATGGGTTTTACTGACATAAAATCAGGTTGTTCTCAGGAGTCTCTAGAGGGAAATCTGTTTCCTGGGTCTTTTCTACTTTGTATATGCCATCCATACTCCCAGCGGGGGAGCCCCCTTGCTCTGGGTCTTCAAGGCCATCCTATTGTATCTCTCCGACTCTTCAGTATTACATCTTATTCTGACTATGCCAGGAAAGATGATTTGATTGGACCCACTTAGATAATCCAGAATATTTGTCCCATCTAAAGTTTCTAAGTCATATCTGCAAAGTTCTTTTTTTTCTGAATACTTATAAATCCATCTCCAGTTAATTCAGTTATTAATTAACAGCCAGCCAGGTATAGACACTTATGTCAAAGTCTACAAAGGCAGATTAGATGGTAAGAGATGTTCATAGTAATCACTAGATTTTTACTAGGAGACACACTTAAAAAACATATTAGTAGATTTTAATAACTGGTGACTCAGTACTTAAAGAATAAATTCTAAACCATTTAGTATGGAAGGTGGAGAAAATTTCTCAATCTAACTGCCTTATTAATTTTACTTTATGTTTGTCCCTTACCCTTATACTCCATGTTTATGAAACTAGCTATAGTCTTTTAAATAATTTGCGCCTTTGTGGCTGGATGTAAAAGATGTGTCAGTTATGTACATGTCCCAAATGATTTGTCTTACTAGTTTAATCTGGTGGTTGTGGAAGTGTCTGTCTATCCCCATATACCTATTGTTGCCAGATGTTGAAGAGATCCCTAAAACCGAATTGAGGAAAAACTTTATTCACTGCCAGGCCAAACCTGAACTCCAGGTGGTAAGGAGAAGAGAATGGCCCCAAACAATGGATACATTGAGATTATATAGGCATCCATAGGATTCTGTGATATCCGATTATATTGTAACACGCTGATCACAAGTTTTAATGGGAACCTATCGTGTTTGTTCTTTGCTCTTCTAATGACCAATCAGAGTGGGGCAATAAGGACCAATCAGGTTGGGACAATCAGGACAATCAGAGTGGGGCAGTGACTAAGCAATTTTCTGTAGGAGTGGCCTCCGTCAGACCACAGAAAAGGAGGGGGGGAGCAGTTTACAGCAAAACATTCAGTAGGTTAACCCATTATATTCCAGAATAAGTTAAACTTGTTACATTTTATAAGCTAGCCTACAACAATACCAAACTGTTTTTTATACCATATGACTACTGTGTAAAGATCCAGAGATAGATACTTGTTGCAAAAACAACACATGAGGTATCCTGGTGTGAAAGGATCAACCTTGGGATTAATTGTAATGAACAAGCCAGTGAGCTTGGTTTTTTCTGTAGTCAGATTTAGAGAGTAAAATGACATTCGGCCACTCATTTGCAGAGATAATACAGCAGATTGCCAATGTTAGTGTGAATATCCGTAAAATAAATTGTTCAGCCATGTGTGAAAGATAGAGATAACTGTCAACCTCCAGATAGTTCCATCAGTTTCTAATAATAATTATTATCGTTGTTGTATCATTCCTTAAATGCCTAATTATTTATGTAGCCTACATCAGTGTTCCTCAAACTTTTTGTCCTCAGGCTATCTTTACACTCTTCAGATGACTGAGGATCCCAAAGAGCAATAGTCATCCTGACTACATGGAGAGTCACTGCATTAGAAAATCAAACTGAGCGATGTTTATATGTTAATTTTTAAAAATAAGGTCTAATTCACATTCTATAAAGTTCACCTCTTTAAATAGTCTGTAGTTCAGTGTTTTTTTCAGTATGTTTACAAGGTTGTGCAGACATTAGCACTATTCAATTCTAGAACATTTTCATCATTTCCTAAAGAAGCTCCAAAGCAATTACCAGTCACCATTCTTCCCCCAGCCACTGGCACCCCTCTTCATTCTGTCTCCCTGGATTTGTATATTCAGGACATTTCATATAAATGGAATTATATTGAATGTCAATTTATAAGTTTATTTTAAATTAAGAAAAAAATCCTATGGCATGCTAGATATAATTTTACAAAATTCTAATTTTTGCTTATAAGCTCAAATTTTATTATTTAAACAAAAACTATGTGTTAAAATGACAAGCTTGCCTCGTTTATTTTTGAGGAAATGTTTGCTAACATTCTAAGTATGAGTAACTATATAGTTTGTCAACCATATAGTTGTTCATTTAAGTAAAATTGGTGTTTCGTTAACAAAAGTAAGGGGCGCCTGGGTGACTCAGTTGGGTAGACTTGGCTCAGGTCATGATCTCATTGTTCATGGTTTCAAACCCTATTTTGGGCTTTGTGCTGACAGCTCAGAGCCTGGAGCCTGCTTCAGATTCTGTGTCTCCCTATCTCTCTGTCCCGCCCCCACTCATGCTCTTTCTCTGTCTGTCTCTCAAAAATGATTAAATGTTAACAATAACAAATAAATTAAATAAAAATAATAAATAAATAAATAAATAAATAAATAAAAGCTAGTTCCACTCTCGTTTCAGTCACAAGTGCTTTTTCTGAAGAAAATCATAGCACCTGAACACACAGCAAAAATGCTTCCATGGTATGCCTCGTTTTATCAGTGGGATATTAAAGAGTTGCACATTTTAGTCAATATTTAATAACGTTAATAACTGTAACTTGCTTTATTTTTGCTGTGAGTGTGTGGCAGAGGCGAATGCTGTGGCCACTAGTACAGTTCAGCGTCACTGTCTTGATTCATGTTGTCACCAGCAGTTTTACCCACCACTGCTTTTACACCATCAGTGCATATGCCTGCACAGTGAAAATGACAGTGTCTTGGTGTTATTATAAAAAATTGTATTAACATATACAAAATTCCCCACCCCAAAAGGTGTTAAGCTCCCCAGAAAACTACGGACTGCATTTAGAGAGTGTATTCATTTTAAATTAAAGAGTGCCTGCTTCAAGTAAGGTCAATACCCTAACATATTATTTAAATAATCTTTCTTTAGCTGTAATATCCTTCTTGAATTGCTTTCTTTAAACTTTTTCATTTTTCAACTCTAAGAAGACCTCACTCAACTGAGTTTTGTATTCTGTAAACTTTTTCTTTTTACATAAGCAGAGTTAAATTTGGGACTTAAATTTTACAAATAGGAAAGGAGCATTAGAATTTTTTTTTAAACAAATGATTAGGTAGCTTTTTTTTTTTTTTTTTAACTCAGAGCACTGAGAACATTCAGCTATAGCTCTTTCAAGATCTGCCATTACCAAAGGAAGATCATCATTACAACCTGTTTAGCATGCTTACAAGTAGTTTGCAAAGTTGTTGTGATGGGCACCACTTCAGAAATTTGAGTAAGAGCTACATGATGTTTTTCCTTTGAGCCTGGAATTAATTTACACAGACTACCACTTTAAAAAAGAAAGTTTCATATCACTGCATGCTTTGTCAAGGGTGCAGTTGGATGGTAAGGCTTAAACATCCATTTTAGCTGAAGAATTACACAGGAACATAATCCTGTAGAATGAAACGTCCTTTAAAATGAAATCATTTTCTCAGATGTACTGCGCAAATACTCAATCCTTTAGAAAATATTTCTTAAAAGACCTTATTGTACTATGATGTATCAAAACTAATGTAATTTTGTGCTTCTGTGAATTTCGTCACAAATTTCTGATATAGGTAATGTAGACAGCTTTTAAAGTTTTAGTTTGAATCTCAAAATACAGGAAGATTCCACCTCTAAATGTAATTTTTCAACTCAATTTAATAACTCTATTCCTTACAGCCTATTGTCAAGAGAATAGATTCTATAGTTAGAATGATTTTGTGTGTGTGTGTGTGATGTCACAAACAACTGGAAAATCAAATATCTGAAAATTCAAATTCTGTGATTTAAAGTAATATGTTACTTTTTTACATTATGCAAAAGTGTAATATAGAGTTTCTGATGCCTCCTTAGGAAAATTAATTTAGAAAAATATGCCTTTTCTTCATTAAATTTGGGATGGATAGTGAAAAAGTAACATCCTTTGACAATTCAAATGTGTATCTCTGTATGCTGTAGAGATGTATATTTTTTAAGGAATAAATGTGCAATTAACTTATAAGCTCTTTCTCTCATATCTATATGTCTATATATTTATCTATATATCTATATCTAGATATCTGCGTATCTAGATATTTATAGATATACATATAGAGAGAGAATCTATATCTTAAACTGTGCTTGCTTTGATAGAGATCATTAACTTTGAACATTTTTTTTTTTGGCTTCACAGACTGTCAAACTCCACAATATTTGCTCACAAATATATGTTGAACACTTACTATGTTTAAGATTCTGTGCTAGGGAAACTTAGGTTGCAAATGTATAAAAACTGGAGTTTCACCCATGCCGGAATGTAAAGAAAATAGCATTATATCTTACATCATATATTATACCCTCCATACATTGTGCAAAGACTAAAAGGTTTGTCTCTGCTATGGAATCCGTGGCTAGATCTGATTTGTCTAAGAGGTGGAGTTAATTTAAATCTCTTGTCTTGGTAATTGCTTCAAGGAACCCAGACCCAAGTCAGTCAGTAAATGGCATGCCCAAGGGTATCTGGGTGGTTCAACACAGGTGTAACTCAGAATACATTTGATGGTAATGTCAGGAAACAGCTTCCTCCCTAGATATGGATGATGAAGAATGTACTTGCATTTGATGCTTGTGGGAATTTGTGAACCTGGTGCAGCACTGAAGCTCACACATGTGGGATGGAGAACCTCCAAAATCAAAAAGAGCTAGAGCCAAAGTCCAAGAAAATGTATAAGCCTACCTTACAATGAATTTTTATAAACAAGTCAACAAATTCTTATCTTTGTTTGTTTTTCTCAAGTTGCACTCAAACATCAAAAGACAAGGATGCTTGTGAAGATGAATTCAGGCAAGAGAAATGTGGTAGAAAAAGAGATCAAATAAGAGTTCTTATTTGTTAAGTCAGGGCTGCAAATTCAAATGCTTCAGGCCCAACTTGGGAAATCTAGATTAATGAAGTAAATCAGGCATAAGATGAAATATTGTCGATTGTAGTACAAATATTGTTATTTTTGCTTTTTATTTATTGTTGGCACATAGTAACATAAGTTCTGTACTGTTAGGTTTCATTTTCAAGTGTTTTATTGATTTAATATTTATTTTATTAGAGAGAGAGAGACAGACAGTGTGTGAGCAGAGGAGGGACAGAGAAAGAAAGACAGAATCTGAAGCAGACCCCAGGCTCTGAGCTCCGAGCTGTAAGCATAGAACCTAACACTGGGCTCAAACTCACCAACCATGAGATCATGACCTGATCCCAAGTCTGATGCTTAACCAACTGAGACACCCAAGAGCCTCATATTTGCAAATGTTTTATAGGGTTAGATAAGATATGCCTGGGTGGCTCAGTCAGTTACGTGTCCGACTTCAGCTCAGGTCATGAACTCACAGTTTGTGGGCTCAAGTTCCACACTGGGCTCTGTGCTGACAGTCAGAGCCTGGTCTCTGCTTCAGATTCTCTCTCTCTCTCACTCTCTCTTTTCCTTTCTCTCTCTCTCTCTCTCAAAAATAAATAAATGCTAAAAAAAAAAAAGATATTTTGTAGAGGATGCTTCTCACATTGCCTCAGAAACATGAAACAATAGTCACTGTCATTATTTCTGAGAATGATGACAAGGTGTGTGGCATTCAGTAAATTCTAGTTCAAGTTCATCTCTTTTATTCTCAGTTCAATAGGTGACATATGATAAGCGGACAGAAGGATATATGACTAGAGAATGGGAAAGTTAGAGATGAGTTACAGGTAATTGAAGGTGACCTAGGAGACTACAGGGCAGGTGAGGAGTCAGGATTGGAGTGACTAATATGGACGTTTGACTACAAAAATTAGTAGAAACATAAAAGAAAAAGTGAAATTAACAGAATAAAGGGAAAATATTACAGAAAAATCTAGAACCTTATGTATTGGCCAAATACAGTGGTAATTAAGATTAATATCTTTGAATGTAGACAGTTTAAATACAACCTTTACCATATAAGACCTGTTCAAATTTAGCCAAATTAATTAACTTGAACTTGAAATTTTTTATCTGCCAATATAGAAGTATTTCTTATAATACTCTCATAGGGTTTGTATGAAGTTAAAAGATGTGCATATAAAACAAGAAGGGGCACCTGGGTGGCTCAGTTGGTTAAGCATCTGGCTTTGGCTCAGGTCATGATCTCACAGTTTGTGGCTTTGAGCCCCGCATCGGGCTCTGTGCTGTCAGCTAGCTCAGAGCCTGGAGCCCACTTCAGATTCTGTATCTCCCTCTCTCTCTGACCCTCCCTGCTCACGCTGTCTCTCTCTGTCTCTAAAAAAAAAAAAAAAAAAAAAAAAAAAAAAAAACAAAACATGTAGTATAGTATCTGTTAGAAAGCAGGCATTCAGCAAATATTATTAAATTTATTATTATTTATTTTGTGTGGAGTAATGAAAACACTAAAGAAGGATGAGGAAAAACAAAGGGAACATAGTTAAAAGAAAATCAAGATAAGAAAATGTTCCAAATGAAAGACTGTTTAGATTTTCTGCATAGTGAGAGAACATTGATAGTTGCAGGAAATGTCAGGGATAAACCATATAGAGAGCAAGTATTAGCTAGCGCTTCATAAACCATCAGAAAGTCACAGAACTTTTGTTCGGGTCTTGATTTGAGGTGGAAGAAGAAGTTACCCAGTAAGAGATTAAGAAAGGTGATGGCTCCGTAGGTTAAGCGTCCGACTTCGGCTCAGGTCATGATTTCTCTGTTCGTGAGTTCAAGCCCGGCATCCGGCACTGTGCTAACATCTCAGAGCCTGGGCCCTGCTTCAGATTCTGTGTCTCCCTCTCTCTTTGCCCCTCCCCTGCTCATGCTCTGACTCTTGCTTTCTCTCTCTCTCTCTCTCTCTCTCAAGAATAAACATTTAAAAAAATAAAGAAATCTGGTAGTAAATTCATATCCACAGAATGTAAATGATTATTTGAAATTAACGATACAAGCCCCTGGGAAAAGTATCAGATGAGCCTTGAAAAGGAAAGTTTTTGGTTTTGCATTTTAATATGAGAGACGTGAGCATATTCTAATATAGATTCTAATATAGGAGAGTTCTCAGTAGAGTTTCTGGAAAAAGAAAAGAAATGATGATGTAAGTCCCAGGACGTGTAATGGCAGAGAAGGAAATAAAGAGGTTAATCCTTATGAGGAATGAGGAAAACTTCTCTTTCTCTAACAGAAATAATGGGAGAGGAAACATTTTAAGAAGACCAGAGAGTTTGTCATCAGCTATAAGCTTAGACCATGGTGCACATATTTCATGATACTAGTCTTCTCAAGTAAATTAGAACATTGGCCTATTGTTGAGCATAAGAGCTGTGGTGCATTTAAAGAATATAGAAAAGTCTTGAAAGAGCTGCTTTGGGAATAAAACAATGGTGTTATCAAAAGATGAATAAAAGGATATAGCACTGAATGCCCAATTGAAATGGTATTGTAAATGGCACTGGATCTATTTAGTCATGTTCAAAACTTTGCTATAGCAATTCTTTATTGCCTGAGTGGGAGTAGGAGACCAAGTATATTGAATATTACCTGATGGTTAATATTGGTATGAGGAGAATAGTGGAGTTTCAAATAAAATAATTAATTTTCTTGAGGTATCATAGTTGATTCTGCTGAAATGATTGAATAGGGGGGATTCAGACAAGCTAGAGCAGCACATAAATGCTAAGTGCCTAGAAATTTAAGAAAGGGGAGTACAAAGAATTGGAGAACTGAAAAAGAGCAAATTAGAGTTTTAATAGTTTTGAGGAATACAGAGTAATGAAAAATACTGGAAGAACTACATTGTAGTTTCACTTAGTGTTTGTGGTAAAATTGTCTCAAAATGGCCCAGTTCTCTGCTAGTCTCCCTGTATCCATGCCCATTGCAAAGTGACTTTACAGCACTTCCATCAAATTGAATCTCTTACCCTACTCTTTCTATTTGAGTGTATTGAGCGATTTGTATTAACCAGCAGAGCATAGCCAAAATGACACTGTGCCTGTTCCGAGCCTAAGTGTCAAGTAGCCTCTCCTGCTTTCGTTTTGTCTTGTGCTCCCGTGCCTCTGCCATCATAGCATGCCTTGACTGATCTCAGAATAGACAGGATAGTCAGCGGGCTCTCTAGTTGACCTAGCTGAGCCAAAAGTTCTGTGCAGAATGCCAGCGAAGATGAGCTGAGCTGCCTAGTTACCCCACAGCTGAACACAGACACGTGGGTAGACCATATCAAGCCCTGCTTAGGTGAGCAGAATCATTCAGCTCAGTCATAGATTCAGGACTAAAATAATGTTCATTGCAGTATGCCACAAGGTTTTGCAGGTGCTTATTGCACAATATAACTGTAATACTTGATGTAGGATTTTTCTTCAGTAGATTAAATATAGTCTATTTTTTGCAATGTATTTCATATGAAGTGCTTGCTTACCATTTCCTGTGAACACTTTGGTGTGCCAGGGTCCTTCTTAGAGTATGTGTCTCCAAATGTGTATGGGTGTGGCACAACCAGTTCCGAGTATAATAGAATTATTTCTTTCTATGCTTATATATCACTATTGATGCATTCAAGATTTGATTACATTTGGCAATAATTTCATGCTGGTGGGATTACCATAGGGAAATAATAAGCCGACCTGTGTCTCTGAGCTATGAGCTACTGTTGTTTTAGCTCCTGCTTTAAGCACATTACTTAAATATTATGATGAAAGACTTCCCATGAGCTTTTTAAATAGATACTATATTTGGAGTCTGAAAGACATGGGCTAAAAGTTTCAATTCTAACACATATCCTTAGTATAACCTTGGTCAGGTGCATTTACTTTTTGAGATTCCTTTTTCTCAATTACAAAATGATTGAAGTATGGCTAGTCTGGTATCAGACACAAAAGTAAGGACCCAATATACGATAAGTATATTAGACTCATCTCATAACCTTCAGTAATTTTGGCATCATATTTCCCATTCAATTTTTTCAACTATACTACCATCTCTTCACACACACACACACACACACACACACACACACTCTCTCTCTCTCTCTCTCTCTCTCTCCTCACTTTCTCTCTCTCTCTCTCTCACATACACACACACACACACATCCTTTCAATATGTATTTTAAATGTCCAGTTTTCCTTTTTAAACTTCAAGGTATACCTATATATGTTAAATTCATTTTTATTGATACTATTTATGCCTTTTATTATTTCAAAGAAGATTAAGAAGATTTATAAATTACCAAAAATCCAGCAAAATAACAAAATATAAACATGTTACAAAGAGGTCACCAGGGTAAATGAATAAATAGACCCAGAAATGAGGCAAGGACACAAAAAGTTTGGTCCCAGTTTGATTCTAACCTTCCCAGCAGTGAATTAGATGAGAAAATAGGGTAAGTGGATGATTCATAATGTCTATATGATAAATAAAACTTAACTTTTTTCTAAGTTCTTCCCAAAGAGTAAACTAAACCCTAGTGAAAAAAATTCTCAGCCCCAAATTCTGATAAACTGCTTTGGATTTCACAAGGCTATTTCTTATAATGTCACTCAATATACAGTTAATGGAATTAAACCAAATCATGATTTAATCAAACTAGTCTCAAGGGACCTCAAAGTAATGGGCTTTAGATATACAGCTATCTGAAGAGCTGAATAAACAGGCATTGGTATCATAGTATCTAAAGAAATCGATTATATAATCTTGAGGCAGTCCTTCCTAAATACTGTTTTCTCTTGACCAGCTTTTGACATTGGGCATTTGTAAGTTTAAATTGTATGCCCTGACAAAAATCTAGAATGTGAGTCATCTTTATTGGCAGCTAAATATTATGTGGTGAGCTTGTTGGTGAGCAATATTGATATTTGAGGTTATCAAAACTGAGGAAGTCATCAAAGATATACGCCAGCACATAAACCCACCGCAATACTCCCAGGGCCAAATGGAAGGAGTACCTACTGACAGTGTTAAGATTCTCCTTAGTTAATGGATTTTGGGTTTCCATCGTTCTTAGGTACATGATGATCTTTAATAACATGATCATTACGTATATCAGTTGTTTATACAAAACAAAGAATATAACACTTCAGGGTGATTTGAACATTAGTTTGCTGAGGTAGGAAAAAATGGTATATTTTTCATTCCCTTAATCTTACAAATAAATGTTTCATTTTTCTTTCTCCTTTTTCTTACTTATGTAGTCTTCTTCATTCCCATTTTCCTCCAGTCTTTCGATCAAAGGGCATTTATTAAACGTCCATGTCTGTGTGACTCCTTGCCAAGCTCTATAGAACAGCCCTTGCCTTTTAGAACTTGCATTGTGAGACAGACAATGTCGATCTCAATAGACGCGTATAAGGCATACCAACTACAGAAGGAAAATGTTAAACACCACAATGCTTTTAAAGTACAGGCAAGCAGTCTTTTCTTTGGGACTATTCTTTCTGAAACCTACAACTTTTGTTCCTTTTAAATTTCTGATGTTCTCCCTTCCCAGTCAATACTGCCAAATCTCTCCATAACCTGTGCTTTGCAGGAGATCTCTCCTACATTTTTTAATCAGTTCAATCAATTCATCTTATAAACTAAATTATTCTTACAGAGTATTTCCACCTTTATAACCCCTTAGTTAGATCTATTGTATAAACAAAGGCTGCTGCCACTCCTCCATGCACAGCCCCATCATCTGAACCAGATGGTTTATTCTACTTATGTCAAGGAAGGAAATCTTATTTAATGGTCCTTGGAGATCTGAGAAATCAAGGCAATTTCATAACAGAAATACTAGATGTGCTGTAGTTCAGGCTGTAAAATAGATTCCTGTGCACAAACTACATAAACTGCAGCTGCTCGGCTGCATTTTGCATGCACTCTGATTCAGCCACAATTTTATACTGTTTGTTCATTTGGAAAAATATGATTACCAAATTCTGACGCATTTATCACGATGGGAGTTGTGGGCATGGGGGAAGAACATGTAGAGTGCCTCTGACATGTGAAATTAAAAATAAGCCAACAAAAAGATTATTTTTACAAATTAACAGCCTGCTATCTAGAATGTGGATGAAATCACCTGTTTGGCAGTCAGTTCTTAAGTTATAAGGAAACATTGATTTGTTCATAACCATTCTTTGGGTGTCTGAATGCCAATGTTTGGAAGTATATTATGAAAATGCTACTCTTTCTTTGAATCTAATGGGGAAATTAATATACATGAAGACAAATGCAAATCAAGAATGCTTAAGTTTTATTGGAGTTAAAGCATCATGAACATTACCTAAAGCAAAGTTTACTAATTTTTATATTTGTCATTCCACTCTTCTCCCAAAGGCAGAGTCATGTTACATTAAAATCAGGACCATGTGGTAAAATATTCATTCTTCCATACTATATGGCCATCTCATTATTAGAATTTTGTCAGTTGTGGGGTGCCTGGGTGGCTCAGTCGGTTGAGCATCCGACTTTAGCTCAGGTCATGATCTCACGGTTCACGGGCTTGAGCCCCGTGTCGGGATCTGCGCTGACAGCTCAGAGCCTGGAGCCTACTTCTGATTCTGTACCTCCCTCTCTCTGACCCTCCCCTGCTCATGCTGTCTCTTTCTGTCTCTCAAAAATAAATAAAAAACATTAAAAAAATTAAAAAAAGAATTTTATCAGTTGCAAGTGATCAAAAAATCCTACAAACTGGTTGAGGAAAAGCTGTCCACCTACCTACCTACCAATCTACCTACCTACCTACCTACCTAATGTATAATCTGTTTATCATCTATCTTGAGAAAACTGGGTAATAAATCTTCTAGGGCTTTATTCTGACCCTAGACCATATTTACTGAGAGTGGGAGCAGAACTATTTTCAGAAGGTGGGATATAGATGCTGAGAACATAAACAAGTGTGCACTGCATTAATGAAATTTGAAAAACTGAGTAGTCTCACTAGTCTGCAGCGACATAGAATGAAGCATAATGTAATAGCAACTAGCTGTTAGGAACAATGCAGATCTGTGTTCATGGGTTAACATACATTTTTTTCTTATTGGCCCTAATCCCAGAAGAGAATTGCATTCTGGAAGGATCCTTAAGTATCGAGAGACTTACTGCATTTGACTCTAATTAAAATTTAACCTTTTGGATAAGTTATAGTAAAACATGAATATATTCTCTAATCCCTAGAGATGCAGCATGTATAGTATATTATTAATAACACTAAAGAAAATTTATGGAAAATGTCTGAATAATTATCCAAGACTTCAAAATAAATGTATGCAAATTTGCTAAACATTGATATATAATCTGAAAAGTGTCCTTAGGAATTTTCCTTTTTTATTATGTTAATGGGAAAAATCAATGGAAAGATGAAATGTATGGAGATTTATGGGCTTTTATTTAATATAAGTGCTGTGAAATTTTCAAGGCAAAAGAAAGTCATATATATTTGGATTTTATATGTAGAAGTTGGGAGAAACTGGTTACAGTCTTTTTTAAGGGAGAAGCTTATTAAGAAATATAAACTCTAAATTAAGTTATCTAAGAATTTGGGCTTTGGGTTGAATAAGGGTGGTCATATTCCAGTTTGTCTAAGATGAATCCCGCTTATACCCATTATCCTGGGACCACATCCTGTCCTGTCATGAACTATCCCAGATTTATTTTTAATACAATTGCTTTTATAATATAATTTTTAAATGTTTTTTAAAATTTATTTTTGAAAGATAGAGACAGTGAGAGCAAGGGAGGGTCAGAGAGAGAGGGAGGCACAGAATCTGAAGCAGGGTCCAGGCTCTGAGCTAACTGTCAGCACAGAGCCCAGCATGGGGCTCAAACCCATGAACTGTGAGATCATGACCTGAGCTGAAGCCGGACACTTAACGACCGAGCCACCCAGGCGCCCCTATAATACAATTTTTTAATAGTTGCATTAAACTAAGCATGAGATTGGTTTGTTTGACTCTCACTTTTTGCTTACTGTTTCTACCATAATTTCTATTACTACTGTGGGTAATTTTGCATAATTAACAATATTCTTTAATATAAATTCTGAAACAAAGATAATTGATATTTCCTTCTCTATCAGATAAAGTATAACGGACACCTCCCAAACAAAATAAGTTTGCAAGCTCTCCATTGAAGGGAAGTGTCCCTTCACACAGGAGGGTAGGAACAGCGTCCTCCTTCAGTTTTCCACTTTGCTGTTCTGGTGGCCGTGTGGCACAGAAGCTTGTTGTATTGTGGCCCCGTAGTAGGCCGCTAGGCACAAGTCTCCAGGTTCCCATTTAATAGGATAGCTGTGTTAATCCTTGGAAATAAGTGTGGAAATAGAGGCCGAACAGTCTTGCCATAGAAAATATAAAGAGCAGTATGAATGCTCTTGCTAGAGTGAATTTTAAAAGGAATAGTGTACACCTACATCTATTTATTTTATTGTTTATTTTAATCTTTCAATATAACTTTTTGACAGAAATGGGCTCACAGAAGCAAAGTATATACTTAATAAAAAATTAATTCTTGCTGTCCCACTATCTATCTCATTCTCAAAAGAAATTTGAAGATGGATGTATAATTAGCACAAAATATTTGTCAAGAGTTCCTATCCACTGTGGGGCCCCAGGTCATATAAAAATCAGGAAACACAAATCTCCTGCAGCAGAGTCAGTACCTACTTCAAAACTCTGCAGTTAATGGGGCACCTGAGTGGCTCAGTCACTTATGCTTCTGACTCTTGTTATGGGCTTAGGTCATGATATCATGGTTCATGGGCTCCAGCCCCACATTAGCCCTGAGTCAGTGTCCTCCATTGACAGCAGAGCCTGCTTAAGACTATCTCTCTCCCAGGGTGCCTGGGTGGCTCAGTTGGTTAAGGGTCCAGCTTCGGCTCAGGTCATGCTCTCAGTTTGTGGGTTCGAGCCCCACTTCGGGCTCTGTGCTGACAGCTAGCTCAGAGCCTAGAGCCTCTTCGGATTCTGTATCTCCCTCTCTCTCTGACCCTCCCCTGCTTGTGCTGTCTCTCTCTGTCTCAAAAGTTTAAAAAAAAAAAAAACACATAAGAAAAGAGATGATCTCTTTCCCTTTTTCTCCCTCTGCCTCTTCTGCTTATCCCAGCTCATGCTCACTCGCACAGTCTCTCTCTCAAGAATAAGTAAGTAAATTTTAAAAAGAAGATTTAAAAAAGTAATAAAATCTGCAGTCATTTTAAATAGACCATGCTCATTGGTGATGGTTTAATACATGAAATTGTGGAAGGTATACTGACATATTCTGAAGGTTGTCCTTTCATTTGGATCAAATGATTTCTATATTTAATTTCACTTATTTTTATATTAGGGCATTGTTTACATACACTAAATTTATCCAGAAGCTGAACTTCCAACTTCACTCTTTTTTTGTCCCAGATTTTCTTACTCATATAGAAAAAGTGACACAAGTGATAGCTTTTAATGTGTTGGCTACATTAGCACATGAAAACCTGAATGAACATTTAGAGGATGCCTCGTTTCACATGTGTCATCAGAAACTTTGAAGAGCAAGATAAATGAATTCTAGTAATGGTTTATTTTTCCCCCTCTTCAAATTCTTGGCGTCAATGTAAAACTTTTGATGTTCTTCTGTTTAAGGTGAAACCTTTGACATTACTATTAATGCTTTTAAAAATTCATTTAAAATGTTGGCCACCAAAAATAAATGTGTGTGTTTTATGTGATGAAAATACAAAACATGTTTGGTAGACTATAGCATAGTACTATAAATCTGTCCTATGAACTTAAAAAAAAATCTATGATACATAAGTGTACTTGGAATCACTTTTGGTGGAAGCATCGCAAAAACAGTGATATTCCACCAATCAAATAAAATCTGTACTTGTCAAGATATACAATGTTTTTTATTTTAGTAGTAATTTTGTCCAAAATAGTCAAATTATTCAACAAATGGAATACTAAAATCTTCAGTTTAGAAATTTAGTGAATTGTAGTTATTGAAAAAGTCTTGTAAACTAGAAGTCTGTAAAATGTATTCCTATGAAAGCAAGAGGAGAAAAAATATGTTAAATTATGCTGGTGCATCTAGGGTATAAAACTTAATTCTGAAAGTCTGTAATATTATTACAGCATTTTGACCTGTGGGAGAAATCTTTTTCATGGAGCTTATATTTTTCAATTAGATAAATTTATATTCCTTGTTAAAGTGAAACACAATTGATGAAGTCTATGATTTTGCATTATTTAAATTTAGGAAAACAAAGTTATCAGGGGCAGTGACAACTTATACATGTGCATTTTCTTGTAAAAACATTTATTAAAGAAAGACATTTTGAATGGATACAGAGAATTAATCTTTTGAAACATCTTTGGGCTGAAATATTTATGCATTTCAATATGAAAAATGTAAAGAATTGGGCACCTGGGTGTCTCAGTGGGTTAAGTATCCTAGTCTTGGTTTTGGCTCAGGTCATGAATCGTGGTTTGTAGGTTTGAGCCCTGCATCGGGCTCTGTGTCGACAGTGCAGAGGCTGCTTGGAATTCTCTCTCTCCCTCTTTTTCTGCCCTTCCCCCACTGCTCTCTCTGTCTCTGTCTCTCATAAATAAATTTAAAACATTTTTAATAAGAAAAATACAAAGAATTGCGAATATCCTCCTTTTTGCTGGGTACCCAGCACCTGTAGAGGAAATATTTTCTCCATTAAAAATACTAAATATATAATGACTAAAATAGAAGAATTATTTGAAGGTGGGGCCAATGTCTGTTTTATTAACATAAAATGCAACTTTTAAGATGACTTTTAAAAAATATTAGAAGGTAATATTCTACAAAATGCAACTTATTATAATAGAAACACATACAGTATAGCAACTGTAACTTAAATTTGAATAAAACCTAAATATGTATAGAAATCATTCTGCTTATATATTTTTTAAAATTTCAGAAAATCTAACACAGTTTAGATAAGGGGCACAATCTCTTGACTTTGAGATCATGACTTGAGCCAAAATCAAGAGTTGGATGCCTGAGTGAGCCACCCTTGCACCCTGATACGTTTTATTTATCAGAAATAACTTTTGTCTTGAAAATAAAACAATTTTGTACATCCACCAGTATTCATAAGAATTGATAAATGACTTTGTTTTTATATATTTAATATATTACAGTATTCTGGTTCATTCTGTCAAAAAGTAAAGCATTAAATCCAGTGTTTTACTGATTTTTCTAAAGTAATCCAGTGCACAGAGAGCTTTCTATTAGACTGCCTTTATCCAGGATTAAAACAAAATTAGAACAACGAAATGCATTTATATCTTATCTCAGTAGATATTGATATATATTGCACTCCCTCACAAATATCTAGAATAAAATTAGCTCATGCTGCCAATTAAAATGGGAGTAATTGAGTTAGGGAGAAATGAATATTTTGAGAGAATTGATGGAAGTGCTCTGGCTCTGTTAAGAGGAAGACCAGATAGATGGAAATTTTTTTTTTTTTTCTGTTGAAAGATGGGTTTGAGAATACTTGAAATATCAGGATAAGAGAATAAAAAAAACCCCGAGTTTAACCTGAGCAAATCTCTATATTTGCATTGCATGTAATTTATTAGGGGTAGTCCTCCAAGTGATTTACTGACCCATAGCTCTACGTGAAAATGTGGAAATCACCCAGCCTAATTTTTAAAGCTAGAAATCAAGTTGAACACGCATTTTCAAAATGTCATGGTTGAGCTAGATTTCCCACACAGTCTCAGTTAAATTTCCTCTTGTATGTGTTTCCCCTTTAGGTGTCAGATTTTATAGGCATGACAGCCATGTTTAAAAAGGCCAGGGTTACGGTGATGTTAGAGTATTACTACCAGTCTCCATAATATATTGCAGTTCATTTCTGATTCTGAAGGAAATTAAACGATTTTTTAAAGAATATTTTTTAGACTTACCCTGAAATTCATTCGTTCATTCCATAAATACTTACTCTTTCTTTTTTTACATATTAAAAATGCATTTGTAGCTCTAGAATATGATGACATGTATGGTTTCTGTAGGTATAGGTACTTATTTATTCTATCCACAATAATTAGAAAATGATCTCATTGAGGTGACAGAAACAGTAGGTTTTAGTTGTCGATCTGGCCTAGGTTTTTAGAAAATTCTGACAAAGTGATTTATGTTCTGAAGATACAGTGTGTAAGCTGAACATGCCCGTTGGATAGAAGGTTGACGGTAGCTTACTAAAGTATTCCAAGGATTCCACTATTAGGAACTATATTCCACTGTTAGAAAATTTTGGATTTTAAAAGAATTTTTAGTATTGAAGGCATTATTTTTATGATGCCAATATATCTACAAAGGGGCATGTGACTGTAGAGACCCAGGAGCTGTGTGTGGGTTTGTGTTTTACTCTTTTTATCCCATTGTCAGCTTAGCTGTGATAACTGCATTGGGAGAGAGTTTTTTTGCCTTTTAATTTAATTTGATTTAATTTTTCCATTGTATTGAGTAATCGTTGGTATGCATTACTGTGTAAATTTCATTTAAATGTATTGCAAGGGGCACCTGGCTGGCTCAGTGGGTTGAGCAACTGACTCTTGATTTTGGCTCATGTCATGATCCTGGGGTTATGGGATTGAGCCCCATTTTGGACTCCACACTGAGCATGGAACCTACTTGGGATTCTCTCCCGCTCCCTCTGCTCCTTTCACCCACTCTTACACTTTCTCTCTCTCTCAAAAAAAAAGAGATAAATACATTTAAAAATGATAAATAAAAATAAATGATTACTACTAATAATAGTAATTAAATACTATACTAATAAAATATTACTACTAGTATTCATCTTCTCAAATAGAGACAATAAAAAGAAAACAAAGGAGGAAAGAAAAAAGGAAAAAAAGACTTCTTGTGACAAGAACTCTTAGGATGCCATCTTTAAAAATTTTTTTCTATATATTTTACAGCAGTGTTAGCTGTAGTCATCATATTGTACATTCAATTCCTAGTTATTTATCTTATAACTGTGTTTGTACCTTTTTAAAAAATTAATATTTATTTGTTTTTGAGAGACAGAGACAGAACATGAGCAGGGGAGGGTCACAGAGAGAGGTACACAAGAATCAGACGCAGGCTCCAGGCTCTGAGCTGCCGGCACAGAACCTGACATGAGGCTCAAACCCACAAACTGTGAGATCACGACCTGAGCTGAAGTTGGATGCTCAACCGATTGAGCCACCCAGGCACCCCTGTTTGTACCTTTTGATAATATTCCTCCAGTACCCTCTACCTCCCCCTTCTATGTCTGGTAACCACAGATTCCACATACAAGTGAGATCATGTGGCAGTTGTCTTCTTGGTCTGAGTTATATCACTTAGAATAATACCTTCAAGGTCCATCTAAATAGGATGGTCCAAATCGTGGGATTTTCTTTTCTTTTTTTTTTTTTCTTAATGGCTGAATAGTATTCTATTGCATTTATGTACTGTAATTTCTCTATCCGTTCATTGATTGGTGGACACTTTGTTGTTTTCATATCTTGGCTATTATAAACTATGCTCCTATGAACATAAGGGTGCAGAAATCTTTTTGAGTTAGTGGGGGTTTTTTTGTTTGTTTGTTTTTGTTTTTGTTTTTTCCCCCCTTTGGATATATTCCCAGAAGTAGAATTGCTGTATAATATGGTAGTTATTTTTATGTTTTTGAGGATCCTCATACTATTTCACATAGTGGCTGCACCAAAATAGAATCCCACCAACAATGCACAAGGATTCCCTTTTCTCCACACCAGCATTTATTATCTCTTGTCTTTTTGATAATGTCCATTCTAACAAGCATGAGATGATACCTCATTGTGCTGATTTGCATTTCCCTAATGACTGGTGATGTTGAGCATCTTTTCATATACCTGTTGACTTTTGTGTATCTTCTTTGGAAAAATGTCTGTTCAGGTCCTTTGCCTATTTCTAAAATTGGGTTATTTATTGATTATTTTTGCTATTGAGTTTTTATATATTTGGGATATTAATCCTTTATCAGACATATGGTTTGAAAATACTTTTTTTCCCCAATTCCATAGATTGTCTTTTCACTTTGTTGATCTTCCTTCCTTCCTTCCTTCCTGTCTGTCTTTTCCTGTGCAGGAGGTTTTTAGTTTGATGTAGTTCCCTTGTTTATTTTTATTTTTATTTTTATTTTTTTTGCTCGTGCTTTAGGAGTTATATCCAAAAAAGATATTACCAAGATCTATGCCAAGAAGCTTTATTTTATGTTTTCTTCTAGTTTTTGTGATTTTAAGCCTGACATTTAAGTCTTTAATCTATTTCAAGTTAATTTTTAGGAGAGGAGTAAGATATGGGTCCATTTTCATTTTTTACATGAGAATATCCAGTTAGCCCAGCACCATTTATTTTTTTCTCTTTTTTTTTTAAATGTTTTTTTTTTTTTTTTATTTATTTTGGATACAGACAGAGACAGAGCATGAGAGGGGGAGGGGCAGAGAGAGAAGGAGACACAGAATCGGAAGCAGGCTCCAGGCTCTGAGCTAGCTCTCAGCACAGAGCCTGACGCGGGGCTCGAACCCACGAACGTGAGATCTGACCTGAGCCGAAGTCGGAG
>PJEM01000790.1:246923-354773 GCA_004023845.1 Helogale parvula | reverse complement strand
GCCCAGCACCATTTATTGAAGAGGCTCTTTCCTCAATGAAATGTTCTTGGGTCCCTTGTGAAATATTAGTCAGCCATGTAGCTTCTGTTTGTTTCTGGGCTCTCAGTTCTATTCTGTTTGTCTGCTTGTCTATTTTTATGCTAGTACCATACTCTTTTGATGACTGTAGTTTTATAATAGCCTGAAATCAAGAAGTGTGATCCCTCTTGCTTTGTTCTTTTTCAGAATATCTTTAGCTATTGGAGTTTTTTATGGGTCTGTATAAATTTTACTTCTATAAAAATGCCATTGGAATGTTGATGGTGATTTCAGTGAATCTATAAATGACTTTAATTAGTATTGACATTTTAACAATATTAATTCTTCAAATCCACTGACATGGATGGGATATCTTCCTATTCATTTGTGTTTTTATTGATTTCTTTTATTAAAGTCTATTGTTTTCAGATTAATGATATTTTATCCCCTTAGTCAAATTTATTCCTGTTTTTTAAAATTGTTTTTTAATGTTATTGTTAATTAGGTCAATTTATTTTTTAGAAAAAATTTGTTGTTAGTGTATAGAAACACTGCTGATTTTGTATGTTAGTCTTATATTCTGAAACTTTACTTAATTCATTGATTGGATGTAACAATTTTTGTTGAATCTTTAGGATTTTCTATATATAAAATCATATCATCCACAAACAGAGACCATTGTACTTCATCCTTTTCAGTACTGATGCCATTCATTTCTTTTTCTTGCCTGACCACTCTGGCTAGAACTGTCAGTACTATATTGATTGGTGAGAGTGAGCACCCTTGTCTTGTTCCTAATCTTAGAAGAAAAGCTTTCAGACTTTCTTCATTGAGGATAATATTAATTGTGGGCTTATCATATGTAGCATTTACTATCTTGAGATGTGTTCCTTCTATGCCTATTTTGTTGAGTTTTTATCATGAATGGATGTTTGAGAGAGAGATTTTAAGAAAAGCAAGATAATGTTGAACCTGAAAATTGTCCTCTTCCTATTTAAGTCATTGTGTATCTATAATTGCTCATACTGGGACTGTAATTGGCAATGAGAGAATTCATTTCCTGTTAATTCTTAGGAGTAATGGATCTTTTGAAAGTTTTAGCAGAGAATACCATTCTTGAAATAGAGTATTTTGTGATATATATACACAAAGAGAGGAAGCATACCTTATGACTTTAGAAACAATGTGGACTCTGAACTTAAAGTCTTAAAGATAAGAAATTGTGAACAAATTGAGAGTTTTTAAAAGTTAGTTAATCGAGTTATGGGAAACAGATCAATGAATGACGTGGAAATAAAGAGATGCAAGAAGAGGTAGCAAGAGAAAAGATCAAAACCAAGGTAGAGACGTTTATGGATAGAGACACTTAACTCTAGTCTCATTAGACAAAGTGAGAAGGATAACATCAAATCATATTTTATTTTATCCATCCCCTAATATGTATGTATGTATTTATGTAGGTATATGCATATGCATTTTTGTTTATTATCAACATGAGGTATACTTTCTATTCCCATGTAAAGTATACAATTTGAAGAGTTTTGACACATGTATACCATGGCCATATCTTAGCTACATTGAAAATATAAAACATATTCATCTTCCTCAAGATATCCTCTAACCATGGCTCTAGGGAAATGCTGATGTTTTTTGTCACTATAGATTCATTTTAATTTTCTGGAATTACAAATTTATATATCTATATCTATATATTTCTACCTATCAATCATCTATTTCTATGTAAATTGATTATATCATATGTTCTTTTGGGGTATGGCTTTTTTTACTCTGCACAGTGATTGTGAGGTTCATTCATTTTGCTATATGTATCAGTAGTTTCTGGTTGTTGTATAGTATTCATTGTACTGATATATAGTACATATCCATTCACCTATTGTTGGGTATTTGGATTTTTTTTACCATATTTTGGCTATTGTGAATACCACACCTATGTACATTTATTTAGAAATCTTTGTGTGGACATATGACAAACAACCCAAGAAACATAGGTGAAAATGTTGAACAGACACTTCACAGAAGAAGATTTATGAATGACCATTACACACAGCAAAGATAACTCAATATGTTTGTCACTAGAAGAACACAAGTAAAAGCCGCGGTCTGATGCTAATACATACTAATTAGAGTGGCTAAAATTCTAAATGACTGAAGATGTGGTTGTGCTGGTCTTACCACCATAACCTGCTGATGGGAATGCAAACTTGTGCAACCACTTGGAAACTTATTTGAGACTTTCTAAAATAATTGAAAATACATCTATCATACAATGCAGCTATATCTCGCCTGAATATTTATAAAAGAGAAATAGAGTCTTATTTTAAAGAAAGCATATTGAAAACAATTCTGAGCCTTGGTATTCTGTCTGTGTGGTCTGGGAAGATTGGTTAACCATCTAGAATTTCAATATCCACATTGCTAAAATTGAGAATAAAGAAATGTATTCACAAAGAACCTTGCATAATGCCCAGAATATATCAATACTCGGTAAATATTAGTTACTTTCTTCCATATTTGTTTATTTAGCTTGAAAACATTAAACCCACAGTGTGTATGCATTCTTTCTAAAGTGTTTTATTCAGTTATCTAAAGTTTAAACCTCTAAAATAAAACTTTAAAAACATTTTTAATCTTTTTATTATTGAGACAGAGAGAAACAGAACGTGAGTGAGGGAGGAAGAGAGAGAAAGACACAGAATCTGAAGCAGGCTGCAGGCTCTGAGCTGTCAACACAGAGCCCGATGCAGGGCTCGAACCCACGAATAGTGAGATCATGACCTGAGCCAAAGTCGGACACTTAACCAACTGAGCCACCCGGGCACCCCTAAAATAAAACTATTAAGTGGAGAAATCTGAGCCTGATAGAACTAACCATAGGAAACAGTAAAAATTCTACAGAATTACGTAAGATGTTCATTATTCAGAATATCGTCCAGCTACTATCTTATGGAAACAAGACCTAGGGTAGGCTGGGGGAGAAGGCAAAGACATTTGAGTATAAATTTGGAAATAATTGGAATACATTCTATGTTTTATTTATATTAGCCATGTCTCAAAATTCATATAATTCTATTCAGACCTGGTAAACATATCAGTAATTGTTTATTTAACCACTGGATATTTATTGAGTAATAAGGGAATACGTTTAAGACTAAGCAATGAAAACAGAGGCTGGCTGCAAGTCCTCATTTTGACCACAAGGAAACAGGTTATGAGCATGTCAAATAGATTATTAACAAGAGAAGAATGTTATAATAATTGAAAATTTAAATTTTCCCCAGAATATGAAAAGGGAGTATGTCAGTGGAAAGGACGTATATGATGAAACAAGGAGGCATTATACCATGTGTGTCTGAGATTGGTTTTGTGAGCAGGTGTGGGGGGCAGTCATGTTTTAAGTCAAACTAAGAGAAAACCGGGCAGCCTAGCTGAAGTGGAGACTTTACATAATTGGGGCATGTGGAAGAAGTGTGGCAAGATAAGTGGTGGCCAGATGGCTACGGGGATAGCATTTGTAGTTAAGTCATAAGGAGCTATTGAACATTTCACTAGTGGTGCAGCATGATCAAAGATGTATTTAAGAAAGAATAAATCTGTAGGCAGGTTAATATAGATGGAGCATCTGGAGGCAGCACAGACACTGGGAGAATATTTAGGCAACTTTTGTGATAATCTAGGATCACTGGTGATCTTTTAACTCAACACTTTTCACTCTATTCTTATTCTGTGGGCTTTCATAGTCCTGGCTCTGGAATAATCCTTATTCCCCTGACTTTACAGTGAACTTGGCCTACTCTACAAAAGCTGAATTATCAGGAATGTGAGTTCAGACCCATCAACCTTTGAGGAGCATCACAGAATTAAGGACATGTTGTACTTTTTAGAAGGAGAAAAAATTGTAAATAATGAGAATTATCAGCAGCTGTCATTTTAGAAGTAAGATCTTTCTCATTGTTGTAATGTATCCCACGAGGAACAATTGAAGGTCATGTTATTAAAAGTGCTGATATATTGTAATATTTGTATCAGCTAATTAAATTTGTTAAATCAAACATCTATTTTGTCTGACACTTTTTCTTAATTCCCTCTGTTTCTACTCAGTAAATACAGCAAACTAACAAATAATAATAAATACCCTCTGGTGTTAGGGTCAACACCAAAATGCCGTTATTTAACCCTTTGTGTATTTTGCTGCATGTGTTAATTTAAAGTGAAGGATTTAGGGGCACCTGGGTGGCTTAGTCAGTTAAGTGTCCGACTTCAGATCAGGTCATGATCTCTCACTTTGTGGATTAGAGTCCCACATTAGGCTCTGTGCTGACAGCTCAGAGCCTGGAGCCTGCTTTGGATTCTGTGTCTCCCTCTCTCTCTCTGCCTTTTCTCCCCCTATCTCTCTCAAAATTAAATAGAAACATTAAAAAATAATGAAATGAAGCATTTATTTTACTATTTTTATATTTGCAGTTAATTTATACTTACTAATAAGCCATCAGGGAGAATAATTTAACTCTGTTGTCTTCATTGTGGATTTGTTTTATCAACCAGATTATTCTTGAAAATTATTTGGTTTCTCAAGCACCCCGTACCTTATAAATATTAATGAAAACAGTGATGAGGAAACATGTGTCTTTAAAAACTGTTACAGAAATGAAACTGGCTGTTTTGAATAGTTGTCCAGTTTAAGGTTTTGTGCACATAATTTAGTCTTGAGCAATTTAGTATTTCCAAATAATTATCACAGAATAAACTCAGCTCATCTGAGAGGGTCACACATACAATTTTACAAATGGTAGCCACATTCTGAGGTTGCCAAGAACATGTCCACAAAGTCTTATTCAGCACTATCTGGATGTTAACCTTCTGCTTTACCAATTTATCTCAAAGAGAGTTTTACTACCACCATTATCAAAACAGTGTCCCAGAAAATAAACTCATAAACCATGTTCTCTCTCTCCTTCTAAGTCCCTACGCCTTTACCGATAAATTCTGTGGGGGGCTTCTCCAGGGGAGTGGTTTTCCACATACGCTTTGCTACCTTTCTAGGCTTTGGGTATTTTCCCATCCATTACCCTTTTAGGTATTAAATTATTTTCACTGATTTCATCAGACTTTTATTTTTTCCCCCAAAGAATTCAATTCTCAATAACAAAAAACAAATGAAAATTCTTGTAGCGGATGAAGCCATCCACATAGGCGATATCTCTATCAGTATGATTTCTTGATTCTTCTTCCTAATCCTTTCCTTCCAGTCAATGGATTCAGCTGAATATTGCGGGCATGTGTGGACAGGACAGGGGTGCAGGGAAGCAGCCTCTTTCTATCCCTATTTCTGGGCTCCAGTTGACTTAAGCCCGGCTGAGAAAAGAGAGCTTCAGTGTTTGGTGTCTGATATTTTATCTTTTCACTAATGCTGTTTCCCAAGAGTGTCCAAGTGCCATTCAGTCTACAGATAGAGCAGGTATTTAAGCAAGAATTTTGAGGATCCTGGATATAAAACAAAGATTTCTGTTTCCACACTCCCCCCTCTCCAATAACATTACAAATCTGAATTGCATACCTATAATTTCCTGGTATTGGACAAGACCATACATGAATCACCATATCAATAAATTTATTTTCCTCATTTCCACACAACCCAAATCATCTCCCGTGTTCACTCTAACCCTATTTCCTTTCACTTAAACTAGTAGAAGTAATTAGTCAATAAATTGGAATGCTGGTTTGTAGTCAGTGAGAACCTGATATAACATTGGTTTAGTCAATTTAATCTAACTTTATTGCATTTAGGGGGAGAAGGAGAAAGTATATTTCCTTTCACATATTATAAGTGACTGAAAACAAGTGATGTTACACTATGAACATCTTTTTTTAAGTTTATTTATTTATTTTGTGTGAGAGAGACTATGCGTGCCAATGGGAGCAGGACAAAGAGAAGAGAGGGAGAGAGAGAATCCCCCGTAGGCTCTGTACTGTCAATTCAGATCCCAATGTAGGGCTCAAACTCATAAACCCTGAGATCATGATGTGAGCTGAAGTCAGACACTTAACTGATTGAGCCACCAAGGAGCCCTGTATGTTATAAGCATCTTAATCTTAAACATGTTTGAGTCAGGTATATATAATGATATATGTGTGTTAGAGATATATAGTGATATATGCATATATATATAATGTTAGAATATGAAATGTAAGTTAGTTAAGGATAACATAATTAATGATAAACCTGTTACTTAAATGTAAAACTTGACTCACAGTTCTCTTTATTGTAGAAGACTGTTACATAATTCTCTTACAACTTAAGAAATTATGTTTTTTAAAAATCAGTTTTGGGGCACCTGAGTGGCTCAGTCAGTTAAGCATACAGCTTTGGCTCGGGTCACAATCTCGCGGTTTGTGAGTTTGAGCCCCCTGTCGAGCTCTGTGCTGACGGTCAGCACATGGACTCTGCTTGGGATTCTGTGTCTCCTTCTCTCTCTGACCCTCCCCTGGTCGCACACACACGCACAGGGGTGCATGGGTGCTCTCTTTTTCTCTCTCTCAAAAATAAAAATAAACATTAAAATTTGTTTAAAAAATCAGTTTTAAATCAAACCAAACATAGGAGTAACAAATCATAAGATTATCCATGTCAGATTATAGCTGCAAAATTGTTTCTTCTTTGTTTCATTTCATGCTTTTCATTCTATCAATTGTGATTCCAATTCCTCATTAGAAACAGCATAAAATAGTGTAATAGAACTTATACATTCTGTCATTGGAAAGAATATTATAAAGATATTTTAATAAAATGGGGAAAGTAGCGTGATTTAATAAGTTGACAACTACATGAGCAACACAATCATATACATGTGTTAAATAATAGATAAAACTATATAGAATCATACTTCTAAATAGTAAAAATGTTTACTTCTGGGCTGGGAGAGAGGATTTTCTAAATTTGCCTTCTATTTTGTAAGCTTTTACATTCCCAAAACATTTACTGTGGGCAATTACTAATTTACCATAATGAAATTAACACCTTAATTGTAAATGAAACCACAACTGTGATGTGTAACACATAATCTCACACATAGTAGGTATTCAGAAAGCATCAAATCCCTCCCTTATTCAGCATCAAAGAAATGGGTAAAGATTCATTTTGTTATCAATAAAAACATAAATTGTCTAGAAAACAACTGTACTCAAATATCTTACAGCCTTGGCTAAGAAGAACAGCATAAAACTTAGAGACAGGGGTGAGCCCTGGGCATGAAGAGCCTTCACGGGAGAAAGTTAAAATGACTCATTGATGCACTGGGGTCTAATTAAGCAAGTGAAGCATGAGGGTGATATCATCAAAAATTGTTCTAACGGTAGGGAAGCGATTATGGAAACTATTGCAATGGTCAAGTTCACTCATAATGAACACATGAATAAGAAACTGTGCATTAGCCACTGAAAGCAAAGTTTTATCTGGACCATATTTTTTTCAATGATAACAAGCAAAGTCAATGCTTACTCCAATTTGCTCTTTGGAGGGAAAGTGAAAGGTCAAGGTCCCAAATGACCATAAGACTCCAAATAAAAGTTTCTGTCCGGCAAATATCATGGTCAAGGACATTCAGACGAACTAAAATTTTTTAAAAAATGACTTAAGTAGTAATTTTGGTTTCACCTGCAACATATAGATAAAGGTAATGCAGCACAAGCAAAAAAATGCAGGGGCGCCTGGGTGGCTCAGTTGGTCAAAAGTCTGACTTTAGCTCAGGTCATGATCTCACGGTCAGTGAGTTCGAGCCCTGGATCGGGTTCTGTGCTGACAGCTTAAAGCCTGGAGCCTGCTTCTGATTCTATGTCTCCCACTGCTACTCTGCTGCTCATGCTCTGTCTCTCTTTGTCTCTCAAAAACGAATAAATGTTAAAAATATTTTTTAGAAAAGAATAAATTTGTATTTGCCTTTAACTCACACATACCTCTCTTCTTACACCTCTGGGCTTTTCAGCTTTTCTATTTTGTTTTCTCATGGCACAACTCACTAATAAACTAATGGAGTGCAATAGAGGTAATGTCTTTAGGAGAATATCACTCCATTTTTTCATGGGTTTGTTGTTTATTCAATATACATTTATTGAGTTTCCTTTTTTTAAGTGTTTATTTAAATTCTAACTAGTTAACATATAGTGTAGTATTGGTTTCAGGAGTAGAATTTAGTGATTCATCGCTTAAATATATCACCCAGTGCTCATCACAAGTGCCCTCCTTAATACCCATCACCCATTTATTGAGTTTTCTTTAAATAAAAATAGAGTGTAGTGTTGCAGTTGCTGGAGATAGGTAGTTTCCACACTCATAAACTGATATTCTAAAAATGGGCAGATAGATGATAAATCAGTAGCACACCTGGACTGGAGGGGTCTGCTGCAGGTGTGACTCACACTGTGAGAAGGATGTGTCTGGAAAATGCAGTGCTACCCTGTAGGGCCATAGAGAGCCCTGCTGGACTCCATGACGTCGCTGGGGTTTGGCTTGGTTTATTCATTTGGGTTTAGGCAAAGCTTCTGGGTAATGACGCCATTTCTCTGGGTCGTCTTTGTCTCCTTTGTCATCACTGGCTGTGGATCCTTAGCTCCCTCCCCTCTCTACATCTTGCACAACCCCAGCCGATACTGTGTCTACCCCAGCCTATACTGTGGGCTAATTTTATCCTATGTTGAGTCTTAAGTAGGTGACTTTTTCATACAGGTCCTGAGAGAGGTGCAATGAGGCTGAACTTCTAAGCCCCCTTGATTAGGCTACACTGTCAAGTTTATTTTGCTGTGTCTTGGGCTGGCTGTGTATATTGAGAGAGAAAATGCCAGGAAACCTTAATTATGCTATTTACTATTTGAAAATCAGGAGGCTCGACATAATAACTCTGAAATTTCTCCTAAGATGATAAATACATTTAAGGGGATCTCAAAAATGAGAGATATTTAAACAAAGTTCATGTGGAAAAATAAGAGTATCCATAACATTTCTGAAAATGAAGACTAACATTGAAAGACTAGCTCTACTACCTTACAACACATATTATAAAATTATAATGCTTTTTAAAACACTGTAATGTTGATGCATAAACAAATTATTGACAAATAAGAGTAAATTTATAAATATACCCAAAGCATAGAAATTTATTGAAATATAAAGTTGGAGTTTTATTTTTATAATAAATATTATTTCAATGAAAAACCAGTAAATTTAAATTCCATCTTACACTTTTACTCCAGGGCAAACTTCATATAGATCACATATTTAAATATAAAAATTTTTTAAAATCTGAGAAAAAAATAATTTTTTGGTAATATCTGAGAATGGAGAAGGATTTTTTCAGCATGGCACAAAACTCAGCATCCATAACATTAAAAAAAAATAAAACTAATATGTTTTAAATGCAAAACAGAAAAATCAGTATAAGCATAGTCAAAAGACAATTATTAATTTGAAATATATTTGTAACTCATAAAACATAAGACCACTATTGTAACACATGAAAAGCTTCTCTAGTGAAGAAATACTTGGCAAACCAGTAGCTAATAGTGAGCCAATATGGACAGACATCTCCACAGGCAATTAATTACAAATTTTAATTCTATAAAAGATGTTAAAATCACTTTTAAAAGGCCATGCACATTAAAATTAATACTACCTTTTATGAATATTATTGTTAAAGACTTTTACATGTTGATCTGTATATGAAAAATTACAAATTGTCACATATTGCGCAAAACTTAGCCAGTTGGGTTATGCAAATTCTCCTGAATACTTCCATTTAGTCCTGCACACTGTTCTAAAATATTCCATACTAGTTTTCTTACTATTTGGACTTCTCTCTTCTTTCCTGAAAACTCGCTCTAATATGAAATTTTTCCTCCCTCTGAACTTCTTATGAAACGTTCATATCATCAACTATATTTAATTATATATGAGATTGTCAAACTGCTGTAATCATCATGAAGTTTGAACCATATCTTATTTTCTTAATAAACTCAGTACTTGAACATTCTATTAGTTAATAGTAAAAATATCTGTAGTGGTGTTAGATTACAGTTTTCACAGATTTCAACATTTATTTTTAATTTGCTACCACAATATTCCCACAGGGCTAAATATCACTATTTAATTTATTCTACTGATAAAAATTAAATCAGTTTGTGATTACATATTGACTAGTCACAGCCTGCATTGTAAGAGTTTTTGGTCAGAGGACTTAAGGAGAGATTAAAAAGAGAGAGAGAAAAAGAGGGGGTGAGAGAGAAGGAGAAACAGACGTAGATCAATCCTGGCTCTTCTATAGGTCATATGAGATTTTGTAATTTAGCTAATTTCTTTAAGGCAGTTTTTTTTTAATTTACAAAATGGAAACAACAGTAATATCTATCTCAGTGTTTTTTGAAAAAGTAAACAAGAAAATAAAAATAAAGTATTTGGCATATGGACCATTTGCATAAAAAGTGCTCAGCTACATGGGCTGTAAGTGGCGAATCACTGAATTCTACACCTGAAACCAATTTTACCATATGTGTTAACTAACTAGAATTTAAAGACAAACTTGAAAAAAAAAAAGCGCTCAGCTACAATGACTTATTATTTTTCAATAACACAGCTTTTGTTAACTGTAGATTTTTTTAAAACAATGTGCCATTCTGATTCAGCCCCTTTGTAGGTAACTCATTTTTGGTGATAGATTGATGGTGAATTCAATAATTGAAATATATTTAGTGCTTTACAAATGCACTTTTCTCATCTATAATTCAATCAAAGAACCAGTAATAATCAGGTAAAATGAGAGTTGGCATTGAATAACTTCATTATTCATTATTTCTCTAACATCAGCCTTTCACATCTGTGCTTGGTTGCATTGAATATAGTGCATGAATGATACTTAGTTTGATTACTGTCTATTCTTTTTTCCCAAGGCTTCATCAAAACATTTGTCCAATATCAATATGAGTTTCACTCTAGCTCTTTCTTTTTGTTTTTGTACAGAATTTAATCTTGCTCATCCACACACAGTTTAATTCTCTGAATCACCAGATCTTCTTGTCAAAAGTCCTAAGTCCAATGAAATAATAGATCATCAATTTCTATTGTGAAGAGACTGTATATATGAAGTAGCTTTAATTTAGAAGTTGGTTTTTGTTAGTGTGAGAAAGGAAGTTTCTTTATCTTTTTTAGTTACTGAGTTATGGTTGATATATACACAAAAATGCCATCAAGAACACAGTTAAATGTGGATATTTCAAGGCAAGGATTTTTATTCACCAATATTTTCCCTCTTTGTGAATAATGAAAACTAACATTATGCTATTCAAACAATAGTTTTAGCAATAATTGAGTTATAGTTTACTATAACAATCATTTTTATAATTAATTTCTTTTTAATCTAGAAGTCAAAAGGAACAATTTTATGTTCACATTATAGCTAATGAACAAGGTAGCTATAAACTCCTATAAGTGAATAAAAGTGAAAAATAAAATACATTTAGGGGTGCCTGGGTGGCCCACTTGATTGGTCTCCTCTCTCTCTCTCTCTCTCTCTCTCTCTCTCTCTCTCTCTCTCTGGCCCTCCCCAACTCATGCTCTGTCTCTCTCAAAAATAAACATTAAAATTTTTAAAAAATAAAATAAATTTATTGTTATAAGTTTTTAATATATTTTATACATATGTATATTATATACTTTAAAACTTTATTTATACTAACAAATTGATAATTAAGATGTGAGTTTTACATCTTTCATCATAGATTAATCAACTAAAATTCAGTCAGAATACAAGAGAGTCAAGATCTATAATGATGGCATGCAAATAAAAATGTATCTTCATAGAAAAAAGGTTTCTAGGCCCGAGGTAAACGTCCTGAAAACCTAAGGCAAGATGATAGATGCTGGTTCTAATTTGTCACAGGACAACAAGTTGTGTGCTTATGTTGAATATCTTAATATATATTCATTTCTTTAACAAATATGTTTTAATATGTACTGACACTGCAGAACCTGCCTGGGATCTTCTCTCTCTCCCCTTCCTCTGCTCACTCATGCTCTCTCTGTATCTCTCAAAATAAATAAAAATACTTAAAAAATAAAAAGTTAAAAAATAAAATCCTCAGAATTAAAGTGATATAATTTTCCCCAGTTAATTAGAGAAGAAACTTTTAACTTCGATCCCAAGTCATTTTCACATAAAATTATATAAGTGCCTTCATTTTCAGCAGTATATAGGTTAATAAAAGAAATTGTTATGTGTTTGTTGTTGATTTCTGATGAGATGTGACCCTTTGGGACCCACTGTAGCAGGATCCATGCTTGAGTACTCTATTCAAATTTCTATAAGAGCTGAGCCCCCCTCAAAAGAATGTAGCCAATTCTAACCACTATGATCTTCTTACTTTCACAGTGCTCCTCTTTCTGTTCTGGTGGCTCCAGCTCCGTCTCTTCCTACTTATTTCTCCAAAGGAAATGTTTTGAAGGATGTCATTACCCTGCTTGAATGACCCTTAGGCAAGTTATGTAACCTGTTTCCAAGGGACTTCCCTCTCTGATCTGTGACTAGAGCATACGAGTTAAATGAACTTCAGATAAACAACAAATACTCTTTATATATAATTATATATTATGCATTATAGTAAAAAATGCTCTATCTCAAATTTAAAATTTACTGTGCATACCATATTTTATGAATCCTAGTCCTGTGGAAAGTGTATACAGAAGTGGACAAGCCTGTTGGGTCAGGTTAACAGATGGGGTGATTACTGGGTAGGCTGTTTGTAGGAGGTTTCTTCTTGCCACCAAATCTCTACTGAAGGTGAAGTCAGTGTCCTTTCCGATGACTCCTGGAGGATTATCCTGGAGTTGTTTTGAACGGTCCCATATGGAATATCTCCTCTTAAAACAAATGTCTTGGACAAATTGATCTTAAGCATGTGTGAAAGTTTTACCTAAAATAGAACCAGCAAGAAGACTAAATCATGAGGGAATTTAACAAAAATTTGTAGGGAAAGAACTTAGGTACCCATGAAATAAATTATTTGCACAAGATCACGAGGATAGGCCCACACCCTTGGTTTATATTGCAGGATAGGAAACTACCCTGCCTTTATCATAATGTGAGTTAACGTGGGTCATGATATTGTAGAGCAATCACTTTTGGTTGCCACTTCGGGCAACCTGGGGTTCATCAATCAGAAATAATAAGCTATGAACCTGTGGCTCTCAATAAGCTGTAGTAAGCAACAAATAAGCAATACATCTGTGGCTATTGATCAGATATACTGAGCAAGAAAGTTTTATTTTTTAATAGTATCAGATAGGGGCTAACTAGTAGAGACACTGGTTATAAATTTCTTCCCTCTTTTTTTCCCTCCAAGAAACTATCAGAAAATTCTCAAACCTAAAAAAAATTACCAAGTCATATCCTCTCGCTGTTTTTCAGGTTTGAACAAAAATAATTTTAATTTTCACTAGTGAACAGTAATACAAGTTGAAATATTTATTTCTCTAAGCGTCCTGGAATCGTACCAACGTCATATGGTCCTGAGAGATGAGTAGACAAGTTAGACCTGGTGTTACCTTGCTTGATTGTACCCAGAAGAGACAAAGGACTTAAGTCTTCACAATGAGACCCACAGGCATGCTTCCTCACTTTTAATTCCTCCATATTCTTTCTCTTAAAACATTCTCCTCCCTTTAAGGACCTGCCCATCTATCGTATTTTTACTGCCACTTCCAAGTATCATATCTCTAAAGAGTCTCAAAGCTCTTGGTTCTTTACTTTTGCTAGCAAATGTTACCAATTTTACAATGCTTCCTTCTCTGTATAATTTTTGTAGCTCTGGTTATGTGGAAAGGTGACCTCCATTGCTGAGGATGTTTTTAGAGAAGAGAGTATCAATAATTCTCTACTACTATCAACAAACCTCTCATTTGTCTCTTTTCTTTGAACATAAATTGCTTTTTATACTCTGGGGGTCTCCTCTAAATAATAGAAGTTTCTGACAGCCTAACACATTATTTAACAATCGTTAAACAGACATTTTGTTTTCTTTTTGTGTTTTTTTTTGTTGTTGTTGTTTGTTTCTTGTTTTTTTTTTTGTTTGTTTTGTTTTGTTTTGAGAGACAGAGAGACAGCACCAGCAGGGGAGAGTAAGAGAGAAAGGGAGATGCAGAATCTGAAGACAGGCTCCAGGCTCTGAGCTAGCTGTCAGCACAGAGCTCAATGCAGGGCTCGAATCCATGAACCTTGAGATCATGACCTAAGTGGAAGTCAGACTCTTAACCCACTGAGCCACCCAGGCGCCCCCCCCCCCCTTTTCCTTTTTGAGACAGACTTTCTGAGAGGAGCAAATCCTATAGATTATTCTAGCAAGTTGTTTGCTAGCAGAGAAGAAAAGACAAAGAAGTCAGTGGATTTCCTTCAAGGTGTCCTCTCTATTGCTACGAGCCAAGGGAAATAGAAACACATTTTTGCCCTAATTATTTCATTTTGTTGTAATTGCAAAATGTTTTATTCCTTTTCACAAGGCAAGTGTATAATAAATTATTAATCCAAATTACATATTAACGTGTGCAGGACACTCTGGGTTGGAATAGAAATAGAGATAAGTTTGAATAATCCCTTGAGTTGGTGTGAAAACATGAGGAGATTGGAAATAAAATAAAAATAAAAATCTGTGTAGCCACAGTGATACATTTATTGATGCACAAGCTGTATAGTTCTCAGATTTTACTCACAAGAAATAAAGTTGTTATAATGGGACTTAAAATAGAATTTATGTATTTTATAGTAACTACTATAATGTTAATACTATATATTTTAATTTATAATTCATATTAATTTTAGGACTTCAGTAAGTTCATACTGAACATTTACTAGACAGAATGCAAGTAAGTGCTTTGGCCATGGATTTAGAAAATAAAAGAATATCAGATTTTACTAAGGATTTTGAAATATCTGTGTTAAGTGACTATAGCACTGCATAGCCTTGATTGAGTGCCAGCTGCCTCTCAAACCAGTAAAGACTAAAGAAAGAATTTGTTAGGTAAGACTCTTCAAGTACTGCCCTATAGAACACAAGGTGGTGGAGGCTAGCATTAAAAATGTGGATGCCAGGCCCCCTGGGTGGCTCAATTGGTTGAGCGTCTGGCTTCAATTTGGGTCGTGATTTCACTGTTCACAGGTTTGATCCCTGCTGTCAGCACAGAGCTCAGAACCTGCATTGGATTCTGTGTCTCCCTCTTTCTGCCCCTCTTCACTCATGCTCTGTCTCTTTCTGCCTCAAAAATAAATGTTTAATTATTTTTTTAAAAATGTGGATGCCCAATGTTGGATAGATGAGAGTCGAAATCTCTGCTCTGTCATCATAGAGCTGTGTGATATTCTATATGATATTTAATTTTTCTAAATTTTTGTTACTGCATGTACACAATGGGATAATAGTAATATCACACCTTGAATTGACACTGTATCATGGTATTACATTGAGGATTAAAGAAATGAGAGAATAAGTGCTCAGATGCAGGGAGCACTGACTAAATAATGAAACATTAATTATTACAAGTCTAAATTACCTGTTGCTACTGCATATATGAAAATTATTGGTTTTTACTTTTATACTTACCTTTTTCTGAGTAGATTTAAAGTGTATAGTCTAAGGGTTTTCTTTTCAGTCATCAATTCAACACGTAGCTGGGGGACTACTTCATTCATTCAAACTTTGATTGTCAATCAGTTTTAAAGGCTCATTAACATTTTCTTTTAAATGATTTTTATAAGAATTAGTTCCTTTTCTATTACAAAGTCATCACTGTTGTCCGTGTTTATCTCACATCCATCAAATCAGGACTATCCAGTAGAACTTTCTATAATGATGGAAAAGAGCTAGATCTCTATTTTTCAGTACACTTGCTTCTAAACACATGTGGTTATTCCCATCTGAGTTAATTAAATCCACGGTGATTAAAAATTTAGTTCTTTAATGCTGCTGGCCACATTTCAGGTTCTTAATAGTCACTTGCATCTATTGGCTACCATTTTGGAAGGCAAAGTGGCAACTGGTCCAGTTGTCTCCAGTTTTTCTGTAATCGGATCCATTCCACAGACTAGTCCCAAATTAATATTAATAATGAATAATTTTGATTACACTTTTTCCATGCTAGAAAACTGTTTGATTCAAAGCCTACTCTTAAAATTTATAATTACATGAAAAAAATTACACAATAGACATTAGAAAGTATCAATTTATGAAATTATAATAGCCTAAGTTGAAAAGTTGTCACCTACATTTTTGTTTATATGTTTGTATATCTGTAAAGAAATCTTTGTAAGGGGAGGAATATTCATATTTAATTAAAATGATTTACATTTCAATCTCTGAATTTTCTGCCTCTCAAGTTCTTCAAGTATTTGAAAATAATTGTTATTTTTTCTATTGGTCATTTCATCTTTAGATTATTTACTTTTCTTAGCATTTAGAGTAGTTTCCACAATCCTCACTGGCATAGATGGTGTCTTCTCTTTCTCTTTTTTTTAATGTTTGTTTATTTTTGAGAGAGACAGAGAGCAGAGCATGAGTGAGGGAGGAGCAGAGAGAAAGTGAGACGCAGAAGCTGAAACAGGCTCCAGGCTCTGAGCTGTCAGCACAGAACCTGATATGGGTCTCAAACCCATGGATCACAAGATCATGACCTGAGCCGAAGTAGACCAGTTAACCAACTGACCAAGCACCCCAGATGGTGTCTTTTTAAATTATGATGCCCATTAATAAGCATAATCCCACTGATGGGAACTGGAAAATACCAAATGCCATGGAAATTTACTTTTCTCAGACTTCTCTCTGACAGAACACCTTATGTATTTGGAAGATATACTCTGATAAGCAATATGAGATGCTGCTGCTGAGTGTTGCATATTCAAGTAAAAAAGAGAGTTGCTAAATAGCCTTTAAAGGAAGGTTATTTATTCTAAATAAAGAGCTAGAGTTTCGGCAAGCCATACTGAGTTTCAGCATCAATGTTTAGTGGGTAGGAGTTGGGGACAGTACTGCAGGAAATTTGACTGCTCCCAGGGGATGATGTTTAAAAAGAGACAACTGGGGGCACCTGGGTGGCTTATCAGTTAAGCGTCCAACTTCGGCTCAGGTCATGATCTCACGGTTCATGGGTTCGAGCCCGCATCGGGCTCTGTGCTGACAGCTAGCTCAGAGCCTGGAGCCTGGTTCAGATTCTATGTCTCCCTCTCTCTCTGACCCTCACTTGCTCGCTCTGTCTCTCTCTGTCTCTCAAAAATAAAAAATAAGAAAAAAATTTAAAAAAATGAAAAGAGATGACTCAGGGTTACATGGCTGAGAAGGGCAATTGTAAAATTATAATAGAAATAACAATAGTAATAAAATAAATTGTATTTATTAATTATGCCTAAACCATAAATTTTTTAATTATAGGGAAATTTATTTAACTCTGCCCATTCTCTATTCCCCAAAATATCAGTACTTTATACAATCATCAGCATCTATAATGCTTACTTATGTATTTGATTAAGAGGAATTTGGGAGCTGAATATCAAAAATATATGGACTGGCTATGAAGTGAAAACAAAAAAAGTCCACATAGTTACAGGCATCTCACAGTATTTGGTTTGCAATCAGAGACTACCTTTTTGAATAGTGCATAGGACTGAATTTTGGGGGTAAAATAACTGATATTACATTGATGGTGTAGTAGACATTTTGGTTGTCAAACATCCACCTTTCCTTCTTCTTTGTAGCACAGACTGATTTGTTTGGATATCCTCTACTGCCCCAGAGAAACTTAGGGAAGGGCAAAATCATCTCTAGCTCCAGGGCAAATAATATATGATCTAAGGTAATATTTTTTATCTAGTTCTCGTTGTTTGTGGTTTAAGGGTGAGCACCTGAGCCATTTCTGACCTATTCTTGTCTTCTGGGAAAGGATTCCTCTTCCCTGAGAAGAAGCTAAAATATAAGATTGTTTGTTTTTAGAAATAATGTCTGGAACTGCCTAAAACTGTGCCGGCACTCTCTCCAGTGACCTTTACCTGAGAGCAGATAGGGCAAAACTTAAATGGACGGTTGAAGTACAAGGGACAGTGAGGAGAAATAGAAAAGGGTTCAGACCTCGGGAGCATAACTGAGTCATTTATCATACCTGGCCTGGAGCCACCTACTTAGGGATTTCATTCTAGTTGAGATAATAGATTTCTTTTGGTTTAAGCCAGTTAAAGTTGGGTTTTCAATTACATGTAACTGAAGATTTCCTACTGGATTTGATCTCTACTGTTTGAAGTTATAGTCACCTAAACTGCTATTCTTTTATTTTTCATATGGCTGTTGCTAAGTCACATTTCTGCAGTGCTGGTGACATGAATTATTTGGATACAAACATACAAAGCACATAACTTAGGACATAGTAATTAAATATGAACAGAAATACTGGGCTTGATGATGGTAAGATTATGCTTTTCATAGTAAGAAGACTATATCCCCAACCTAGTTTTACAAATTTTAAAGGATGTGTGGCTTTAATCGTGACTTTTAATTTGTGGGGACATGGAATTCTGCATCTATAAAATGGAGACACCATACAAATTTCTAATTTGTAAGTTCATTAAGATGGTGAGAAGAAAATTTATATTTTAAATAATCTAGCACAATGCCTGGCGTGAATTTTTATATTAAACATATTTTAGATATGTTATCATCTTTATTGATTTAGGCCTCGTGTGATTTTTTTTTATTCTTCTACTAATGCTTTTAATCATTTTAATCAGGTTTTAAAATTTAAAGTTATATTAGCTTGTCTTTTATTATCTCATCCATATTATGAAATTTTTGAAAAGGATCAGGTGGGAAGAGCCTACTAACAACCAAATGAAGATCTTTAATTATCAAGCATCTGTCAAATGGCATTCAAATATTTTCCCAAATTCTTCCTAGGATTTGGTGAAAAACTTTACTGAGGACACACAAAGTTTTGCTGAAATCAACAAAGTTCGTCTATAAAATTCACCTAATTTGCCAGTCTAACAACTCTATCACAAAAAAGTTATTCTTTGTAATCCCATGCTGGCTCCTAATGATCATTGCTTTTTCTCCCGAATGCTCTCAAAACATCTGTTTAATATCTTCTAGAAATTCACTAAGTCCTTTCATGCCATGTCAAGGGGTTAGCTTTTATCCTATGCACAAGGGGAGATCTGTATTCTTACAGTTATTTGTATGTGTCTAATTCTACTTTAATGTTAAGGATTATACTTATTTATATGCTAGTCTAACTAAGAATATGTGAATCGTAACTCTCATTAAATATTACATAAATGACAGTAATTGAAATATTTCAACCAAGTGAGTTACCATGACTTTGTATTCAAGATGGAGAGAAGATAGAGATAAATAATGGTGAACCTATATTTAGGGAGACTTATATTTAGGGAGTCCATTGAAAATTTTAGGTAAGAAAGATGGATACATCAATTAAATGATGGTTGGGATCTAAAAGGAAAAAAAATGAGATGAATGGATAGGTAGATTATAGATAGATAGATAAATAAATAGAGAGAGTGTGTGTGTGTGTACACATGCATTTATGTGCCTATATGTACATGACTGACTAGAGAAATACAAAGGTCCACAATGACATCCAAGTTTTCGGTTTAGCTATTTCATTTTTTAGGGTATTTAAATTATTAAAGTTCTCTGAGTTGCTAACAGTAAATACAATAGAAGGTTCCTTGTACAGGGGGATGGTGTGTGGTAGCTCTTTTTTTTTAATTTTATTTTTTTATTTGTTTTTTTGAATATAACACAATTTTTTTAACATATGCAATTATTTTCCATCATTTACAATACAATAGTTACAAAGACACTCCAAACAGAAAAGCAAAGTAAAAAATCAAAACACCAACTTCTGTTTCATGTAATTAGACTTATACAGAAATGAGAAGATTAAGTAACAACTAGTTAATCACCTAATTTCACAGCTATCTGAAGTGGCGATCGTTATATAGCAGCTTATCTATGATACATTCAAGATGCATGATACAATTTATTACTTGCTCATAAGCTACAACACAGCCTGCTTAATACCTTTCCTTAAATTCCACCTCTATACTACAATATACTTGAGGTCCATGCAAAAAAGTAGCTACCTTTTATGTAGGAAATGGATGATTAAGTCTTTGGTGTTGTAAAAGCAACTTCATTTAAACATAACCACCCCCACCACCAAAAAAAGAAGAGGGGAAAAAAGAAAAAAAAAGTAAAGAAAATAATAAGGGAAAAACCCAAGACACACTTCCTATGGGAAAAAAAAAAAAAAAAAACAGCGTGTAATTTCTGTCCTTGACAGAATGTATTAAATAACCAAACACCCCAACAAGCAAAACAAGTGGTAGCTCTTTTTAACAGTCATTCAGTTTCCTAAACTGACGGAGATTTTCCTGATATACAGTTTATAACAATTAATTTTGTCTCAAGTTTCCTTCTAGCTGAAAGAAAATTATAACAAAGGAGCATGCATAGGTAGTGTTTTGGCCATATATACAAATAGAATATATTACTTCCTTTCCTGTTACATCCATTGGAACGCCTAGGACTATAAGAGCAAGAAAGGCGGAAACATATATTCTAACTGTGGTTCAATAATGAGGAGAGGAAAATGAATTTAGTTGAGTACTATTCATTAATATGATAGTAAATATAGAAGGAAGATTCACCAAAGATGTTATGGGGTTATGAGTTCATTTTGGAACATAGCAGGAATCATTTAAATATACATATACAGAGATAACCATTAGAGGGACAAAAATATAATGCCTGAATTCAAGTGGGAGGTTTGGTTGGAGTTGCAGATTTGAAAATCATTTGTTAATAGATGACTAAAGTCATGAATTAATGTTTTTTAAATGCCTGGGTGGCTCAGTTGGTTAAGCATCTGTCTTTGTCAGACATCAGCTCAGGTCATGATCTCACAGTTTATGAGTTTGAGCCCATATCAGCTTCTGTGCTGACAGCTCAGAGCCCGGAGCCTGCTTCAGATTCTGTGTCTCCCTTTCTCTCTATCCCTCCCCCTCTCTCACTGTCTCTCTCTCTCTTAAAAATAAACATTAAAAAAAGTTTTTTAATAAGAGTGTAGACTGAAATTAGACTAGAAGAGACAAATTGAAGATAGAAGAAAAAGCCGATAGTTAAAAGAGTGAAAAAATCTGTATAATCAGAGAACTCTTAAATGGAAAGGAAAATCCAGATACGATGACAGCCAAGAGACATCAATGATAGGTCAGTGCCATAGAGAGATTAGGTCAGATTGGGATTGAAATGTGTTCCCTGATTCTGCCAATAATGATACATTTTTTTGATAACTCAATGATGTTATGAAGGAAAATACAGATTAGAAGCTTAATTATTAGACAAAAAGATTGTAGCCAAAGGGATGAGAAAAGAGGAAACATTTTTGTCAATATTGTAGTTAAAAATAAAGCATTTGTGCAACTTTACACATTGAAAAAAGAGAAATTATTAGGAATGGAAATAATTTATATATAAGTACTAGGGTATGGAATCTCAAGTATGAGAAGGATTATTCTTGTACTGAAAAATAGTCCTCTCTTCCTTTATATAGTAGGAAAGATGGACATCTGTTAGTACTCTGCGATATAAATTGTTGATTTTTCAATCTTAGAATGACTTAAATAGTTTGAATCATATTTAAAAACTAGTTAGAATTAGATATTGTAGTTATGCCACTTACTGTTTCATTCATTTGTTTTGTTAATAACTTCAGACAGTAGTCATGCTATATGACTTACATGCTAGTTATGAGCCAAGTATTTATTTGTTTATAAAAGAGGACCAAAGGAATAAAATAACAGAAAATACTTCAAATAAAATCAGTTACAGCTATGAGAGATATATATCAAATAGTGATGTAGAGACTAATTTATAAGGATGTTGAAATTAATGAGTTTGACTGTTACATTTTCCGTAACATTTTTGTTATTTTTAACAAAAAAGTATATATTTAAAATGCTCACATTGGATTCAGGTTATTGAATTTTTCAGTCACCACAGATAGAGATTGCTCTTATATTTATCCCGTTCATTCAAATCCAATTATACTCACAGTAGTAAAGATAGAAAAGGAGCTAATTGTTGGGTGTGAAACTTAGAAGTTCCCACTTTTTATAGTTACCTGGGATAAACAACATAATGAACTTGATTCTCTCCACTCCAGGGTGCATGGACTTAAACTTGGGGAGAAGAAAGGATTTTTAGAATCATAGTAGGTTTGATACCTTCATGATCATTCTTGTTTAGCCATATTTCTCAGAGTTTGGGGTTTATTGAAAGGACTGGGGAGGGGATAGCTTCAGTCTGTGTCTTGACTTTATATCAAGAAACTGAGGCACAATGACTTCTTGGACACAAGGGATCTTGGAAATGGTACTTTCTTTCTGCCCCCTGCTAGAATCTGATTGAGAAGAGAATTGGGCTCCTGAAGAGGTCAGTGTCAACAACAGCCTCCTAAAACTAAATGATGGTGAATTGGCATGGGGTGCATAATAATGGTCGTTATTAAATTGAATATCACCTGCTTCTAACTTGTTATAGTTTTTCTACCTTCCCCACATATGCTGAACTCCACTTTTTCTTCATCTGCACTAAAGAACATTATAGTCTTAGGATTTCTAGGTGTTGGCGATTCTTTAATTCAACTTCTCACCCCAAATGAGAATTATGTCTGTATTATTCCTGAAATGAATGGCTATTCAAACTGAGCAATGGCCAGTCAAGGTTCTTCCATTTCCTGCATACCCTCAGAAATACCATGGGAAAACACGTAATACCTGTAGCTAAGAAATACCTCTAGGACAGGAAAGAAGATTTAGCTTTCCAAAATTTATTTTATAAACAAACACATGTAGAACACAATACATTTAGGGCCCAAATTTCCACCTCAGAGGTATGATCACCAAAGGAGCTGAGAGTTCTAGTCTTCTTGTAAATTTCTGCCCAAGTAACTTTTGAGTTTGGGATTGGTGAATTTCTAATACCCCGGTCATTAACATGATTCAAAACTGCAGTTTCAATTTTACCAAATCAGGTAACACTTTAGTGTGCAGCTTTGAGGTAGAATTTAAGAGAGGTAAACCAATGAAAATATCCACCCCAGGCAAAGGTAACAGAGTTTCTCCCTGTGACAAAACCAATAGCCATGACTACATCGTGCTTCTTTTAATTATGTTTGCACGATTCCAAACCTCCAGCCCAAAACTTGCATTACAGAGCTCTAAGAATTCAGAAAAAAATATTTCTGATTTTATTGATAGGAAAAAATGAATTGTGTTACATTGTTAGATAGTATTTTAACTAACAGTTAAATATTAAACTTTCTTTTTACAAATAAAGCAAACTGTGAACAGAAATACTTAGCATAATATGTATTCAGAAGTTATGACTGATAGTAAAATAAGAAAACCTAAAATATACAAGCAAAATTATGAATATGGTCTCATATGCATAGATATTTTATTTATAATCCATTGATTTATATTCATAGTCAAAATATAACATGAATAAAATATTTACTTATAGATATAGTTATATATTTATGGGATGAAATGAAAGTAAGTTTCCAGTGTCTACTGAAATATCTTCTCTAATAATTTTAGAACACATTACATTGGAAAATCTAGTGCAAAGACTTGTAACATGAAGGATAAAAGTTTTTACCCCTGTGTTTACTTGCATTAAAAATGAGCAATTTAATAGTGACAAGAAAGTGATAGAAACATATTTCACTTATTAGCAGTTAGCATTTCAAGGAAATAAAACTGTCTTTGTTTAAAAATGACTGTGGAAAATGGGACAATTTGAAAGCAAAGATAATTCTTCTTCTTGGTTAATAAAGATCAATGTGTCAAGATAGGGGATAGATACATAGAATATATATATATATATATAAAAGCATATCCACTAGATAGATGCACAGAAAATACATACACACACATACACACACACACACACACACACACACTCACATTTATATCTCATAACTTTTAAGTAATTTTCATTATATTCCTCCCTTCTGACAGACTCTTATAACACCTGTATTCCTTAAAGCTTCTGTTTAAGAAGCTCCTTCCATTCTCCTTCCTACTTCTTCAAGTCTTCTTCCGCTCCCTACCAGCAGCTAAGCCTTTTCTGGAGTAATACTACACTGAGCTATCTTACAGAATCGGACAGTCCTCTTCAAATATAACTTCCCTATCATAGTTTAGCTTTAAAATATGTTTTTATGCTTGTGGAAATCAAGTACCTCTAGGATTCACTATTTAAAATTATCAAATGATAAAAGACTCTGCAGCCAAGTTGTAAAGAGGAAGGGATAGCCAAAGTAATATTTGACAGAAACTGGCAGGAGAAAACATACTAAGGTGATGAAATTTCAAAGCAGTTGATTTTTGCAAGGCATTCCAAGAAAAAAAATATATAATAAATTTGAGGAGTTTTTAAATTGTTTCAAAAAAAGAAAGAAAGAAAAAGAAAAAGAAGGGAGGGATAGGTATACTTCCTGGAGCTAATGATTGAATGTTGATAAGTGACAACGAGAAGGCAAAACCACTTGGCTCTATTTTACTTGTCTTCTCTGTCACTATGAATGATGTATGAACTAAAAAGGAGAGAATGAATGTTGTTGAGAGAGACTTAAGTTCAAAGTGGATAAAAAGATTCTCGTAGTCACTCTGAATAGTTCAGCTTGTCTGGCTCAGATAAAATATATCCCAAAACAATGAAGGAGTTTGCCTACGAGACAGTCAGACCAAGTAACTGATCTTTGGCATTTTCAGAGAGAAGATAAAGGGCTAAAATATTAGTGAATGTTTCTTAAGCTAATAATAGTAATATCAACAATTTAGAGAGTAAGAGGAAGGAGGAAAAGAAATAGGCTGTCTTGTAATGATTGATTAGGAAGCTAAATGTTGATCTCAGACCAAATCCAGGACTGATTTTTAAAGAATGTTTTAGGAGAAGTAACAACTATTCAAAACCAGCATGGAGTCACTGAAAATGAAATATGGCAAAATGACTTTGGTGATCACCTTTCAGGGCAATGAATGCTTCTTGATTGGGTGTACCTGGCAAAAGTAACTTTTTTCTTCCTTAATTTCTCCTTTTGGGAGTCTAACAAGGCTAAAGATCAGGTTCAATCTATGAATACAGTGTACCTGAATTTCAAGGAAGTATTTTTCATAAATTTTCATAATGTCCTGGAATAAAGAATAAAACATGAATTGTTACATGATGAGGATAGTGAATCAACCTAGTTAATAGATAATAAATAGAGATTCAGACAAAGCTACTACTAACCAAGCCAGACTATGATTAGCCTTACACCAGTTTGAACAGATACACCTGGGAAGAATAAGTAAAGCCACAATCATGAATGGAAAGCAATGGGACAGAGTCTAGAGAAGAAGAAAGAACATAATAGAATCAATGTCGCCCCTAGTGCATTGTGAGTGCTCTGACAGAGCTGGCATAGTGTAAATAGAGAATAAGATACATTTTAGACTAGTCTAGGAAATGTCAGATCCCAGATCTGGTGTCTTGTGTGTGCGCGCGTGTGTGCGTGTGAGATGAGGTACAAGAGTGTCTTAAAGGTCTAGGCTTCACATGACTTCAAAGAAGATCCAGGTAACATGTCATGGTATCCAGAGACTAATACAACCTGTCATAATGTAAAAACAAGCAAACAAACAAATGAAAACATATCAATGCTCTTTTGGTCAATGAGGCTTCCAGAATCAGTATTAGGGATTATAAATAACAGTAGATATTTGGGATTTAGAAAGCAGCAACATTTCATTCAGTTTGCATAGGAATGTAGCTGTTTGGTTGGAAACCTTGTTATTTGCTATGCATAGGGATACTGGTAAGAACTAAGAAGACTTTACTATTGCCAAATAAATAATAGTGGTAAAAAAAAAAAGTAAGTTCTGGTAGCAATAGCTTAATAGTACTATTGCTAATAGTAACCTGGGTTTCCAGTCAGGACTTTGTACTCAGAGAAGAGTGTTAGGAATACTAATCAAAGTAACTACTGAAGAGAAGATTCTGGTCAGAAACCTAGTTCTCTAGACTGGACCAACATGTAGATGGTATGCAATAGAGCTTATTAATTTGGTACCATCTAGGGACCTAGCTCTCATACTTATGTGTTAGCTCTGAAGCTAGGAAGAGACATAAGAAGGTAATGTGGACCAAAGAGCTCAGAATTGAGCTAAGTTCTCTGGGCTTGTAGGTTCACTTGATTTTACCTTCAAGTAGGTAAGAATGAACTAGGAAGAGAACATGATACATGTTTTTCTATTGTTTCTATTGTTTTTGTTTCAGATACCCGAGAAGGTCTGAAGCTACAAGGGGAGTGTGTCAGTAGTTGTAATTGTAATGAACCTAGGAAGGCTTAAACAGATGTAGAAAAGATAGATTCCAGATCTACCAGTTATTAAACTGTGTGACTTTGAGCAAGTTGAAACGGTTTTCTCTTTTCTTACCTTTTCCTCTTTTTTTGCTTTGCTTCCCTTCCGTTCTCTTCCCTTCCCTCCTCTCCCCCCTTTTTCTTTTCTTTTCTTTTCCTTTCCTTTCCTTTTGTTTCATTTCTTTTCTAAGAGAGAGCTCGAGCAGGTGAGACGGGCAGAGGAAGAGAGAGAGTGAAACGTAAGCAGGCTCCAGGCTCAACACCAAGCCCATCAGGGGGCTCAGTTCATACCATGACCATGGGATCATGACCTGATCCAAAATCAGGAATCCAACACTCAGTTGATTGAGCCTTCCTGGTGTCCCAAAATAATATTCACTTGTACATCCTTAAATGTAAAAATAGAATAACAATATTTATTTCATTTTAATAATTAAATGGCGTAATTTGTATTAAAGGACTTAGCCCAGGACTGTCGTTTCTTCAGATGGCAACATACGTGGATACAAAGACCACAAGCATCTTTTCAGTGTTACACAGTATCTAGCACATTGTAGATACTGAAAATTAATGAAATTAAGATAAAATAAATGAAAATTTATGAAATTAAGGAGCTCTCTTCAACATTTCTGAATAAATATTTACATGAAATCAGAGAATGCATGTTTTAAAGTAAAGATGACACACATGTGGCCAACATACTAGAGTTTTGGAGAAACAGCATTACATGGCAGAATGTGGTCTTTGGAGAAAAAGCAAATATAGAAAAGACTAGGTGATCCTGTCTGGCTCCACCAAAGTCCCGGTAGTGACTTACCCAGTGGATAGATGATTAAATTATATGTTTTCAGAAGTGGTTTTTAGAGGTTTTATGCTCTTAATTTTGTATTTTTTCCTGTTTTGAGAAAATGAGAAACTATTGTTTTTAATGAATTATAATAGTTCTAAAAAGAAGAGATTGTATTCTCAGTGACAGGACATGTCTTATCAGTATAGGAAGCTGCATATATTATTAGCTATGCACATGTTTATGCATATTTATCAGACAAGTATTAAAATTTTGCCTGGGGTGTATAACCTTACTGCATCCCAGAGTTCTTCCTTTTGCAGATATTTAAGAAACTTTTAAATATTCAAATGCAAATTTATTTGCATATGTTAATATAAGTGATAATTTTAGAGAAAAATGAGAAATATACTATAAAATTTCTTATGAAAACAACTGAAAACCTAATTCTGGTTCATAGCAATCATGCCAAATTAAATCCTTCCTTATTCCTCACATCACTTCCTCTGATGCTACTTAGTTGTTTTGAAGGTTTTTATCTATATTGTGTCAACATGACTCAATACTTTACTTTGAAAAACTGATGGCGATTCATCCATTGATTTACAACAATTATTTCTGGCAAAAGAAGAGTCTATGTTTATGTATAATTAACTGAGCCACATCAAAGTCATCAGGAAACACTGAGAACATTCTTACAATTGAGTTGCACACTTTTCGTCTTAATCAAGAAAATCTAAAATATTGATTGAATATGCCTCACTTGCAGGTCGGTTTTGTTAAGTATGTACATTGACTATATTAAATAATAATTTAAAAAAAACAGCAACATTAAAACTACATTAAGGGCATGGCTTGAACTGACAAAGCTAGCCAATTTTAAGCTGACATGGAAATCAATCATTTATAGCAGTTCTTAGCCATGAAGAACTCCCTTTGAAATCATGGTGACATTTTCTGCTTTAAGCACTATAGAATCGAGACATTCAACAAGTCCAGGCAGTGCACAGAATCTGCAGGGCAGGCAGGTGTTTCATGTGTCTGGCCGTAGTGGATTAGTTGAAAGATGATACTTCATTATGAATTCAGAATTCCTCAGCATCGCCACTTTTTTTTAATGTCTTATTTATTTTGATACAGAGAGACAGAGCATGAGAGGGGGAGAGGCAGAGAGAGGAGACACAGAATCAGAAACAGGCTCCAGGCTCTGAGCTAGCTGTCAGCACAGAGCCCGATGCGGGGCTCGAACCCACAAACGTGAGATCTGACCTCAGCCGAAGTCGGAGGTTTAACCGACTGAGCCACCCAGGCGCCCCGAGCATTTCCACTTTTACACAGCATTGTTGACGTTTGTATTAGAAAGAAACCCACATTGAAAAGAGCAGTCCTTTAAAAATAGCCTTCCTTCAATCTCTGTCTTGTAGTTTGTCCCAAGTGCCACTGTGAGCCCATCACTTTCTTCCCTATGCCCCTTTCAGGATCCCAAAACTACGGTCAAGCCTGCAGTCACTCTTCATGAAATTGTCTTAATCAATTTTAACATCGGATCACAAGATAATCATAATAAGTATGACTAATTAACTTTAAAAAATTACTCTTAATTATTAATTTTATTAGGGACAGTGTTGTAAACATCAATAGCTGACTTTTATTGGCTGATTTAGTTTGTGCAAAGTGCGGGCTGAGGGGCTTATAATCTTTTGCTCATTATATGAGCCATCCCATGTCAAATTTCTATCATTACAACTCGTCTAGAAACTTTATTTTGGAGCACACTAAATTAATGTAACTTTTTCAAACACATACATGACTAATTAATTCGATATTAATCAAGTGCCTCTTACAGTTTAAAATATTTACTAGATATAAATGAGTTTACAGTCTAATTGGTAAGACAACACAGATCAATGAAATAATTTTAGAAGTTGTACCTGTGTTAAAATGTAGCTGATGATGTTTATTAAATGGGAAAAAAGTGGTTATACGTATGTCTGTGAACTTGAGACATAAACCTGAGATGTGACCTCTAAACTGACAGTCTGCATTGGTATTCATTAAGGTGGTTCATGCCTGAAACAAGTAATTTGGTTGGGAGAGACCCTATTGCCTTTGAAGACTGTGTGGAAAACAAAACAAAAATCAAAATAAAACAAAACAAAAAAACTAAAAGTCTATGAAACATCTGTGAAGTAGTCACATCTTCATATTAATTGTCAAAGCTTCAGACAAGAATGAGGACAAGGAAGGTGATTATTTTTTATTTAAGAATACCAGTTTTTCAGTACTCTGGTTTTGGGACAAAGTGATAGTCTCCTAGCAGGGGATGGTTGAAATTCCTGAAAACTAGGGAGACAGATTCATTGTCAGACTTGCCAAATAATCAAAATTATTTAAATCAGTATGCATGTAGAAATAAGAAAAATATCCATTTGAAATTTGATATTCTTCTAGTAGGTCACACATGCAAACACGCACATAGTTATGTACATGCACACGTATAGAAAGACCCTATTGAATCAGTAGTCAGTAATTCTTAGAAGTAAGTAAAAGAGGGCTTTAAATTATATTATGGCTTAAGATATCTATATAGCATTTTGAAGTTCATACTGCATATTAAATAAGTTTGAGATTTTAACACAGTGTGCTTTCAGAGGTATTAACAGGACTTGGCAGAACAATGGAAAAGAGCAGTGGACATTGTTATGGACTTAATGTTTATGCCCCCCCATTCATATGTTAAAGACCTAACCCCTTGTATGATGGTATTGCAGATACACTCTTTGGGGGCGGGTAATTAGATTTAGATAAGGTCCGTAGGGTAAGGCTCTCATATGGAATTATTTTTCTTATAAGAAGAAACATCAGAAAGGTTACCCTCTGCCCCAACATGTGAGGAGGACACAGTAAGAAGGCAGCTACTTGTTTGGCTGGGAAAGAACTCTCACGAAAACCCAGCAGCTCTGGCACTCTAATCTCAGACTCCCAGCCTCCAGAACTGTGACTGTTTAAAACAAATTTCTGTTGCTTAAGAAACCTAGCCTATGGTGTTTTCTTATGGAAGCCCCAAATGTCTTATTCTAAAGAAAGGAAAACAGAAGATGAGTATATTGAGAACATGTATAATTTTATGCTTTGTTTTTATAAACATGCTTTATTAATAAATTAGAGTCTATGAGTAAGGGTAAAAATAAGGAATATAAACAGCATTAATATCATTGTGGGTTAATATTCTGCCAAAATCTGGCTGCTAGGAAGTACAACATAAATACAAAATAAGTATGTTTTGAAAGACTGATATATATTCAAATCAAATGAAGATTATGGATAAAAATTCATGGGAGATTTCCAAATTAACACAAAACCATATGTATGAAAATAATGGAGGACTTAAACTCTGTGAACATCTGTTAGAAATCTAATTCTGGTAAATGGATGGCATCTAATAAATTTGTTATTTACCTTGTTGACAATTTCATCTTACATGAGGAAGCAAATGGGCAATTGCTGGATTTCATTCAGATGAGGGAAGAAAATTGGCTGGGGATATGAGTGTGATGGAAACCTTTCAATTAAAGTGGCTGTGCCTATTTAGAATTTAGAACGTTGAAGGACAGAATTGCTCAGTGGATTCAAAGACACGCTCTTGACTTTAGGAAAGCTTAAAAAGGTAAATGTGAACCCATGATCTAATCTGTATCTCTAAAGTGTACACGTGTTGACAGTGTTCAAAGAGTCTGAAATAAATTTTGATGATACATTTCTGCATAAGTGTAAAGCAGAAAAATAGGAGACAGTAAATGGATTCTAAATGATAGTTTGGGGAAATCTGCAACAGGCTCAAATTTACCAGCATTTTCCAAAGATGAAAGGAAGGTCAGAAAACCAAGGCAAAAGGCAAATGGAAACCAAGAAATTCTAAGAATAGAATTAAAGTACTTAAATCCAGAAATAAGTTGAGTTAATGAGAAAAGTGCTGGTATCTGTTGTTAGAATAAGAGGAGAAGTTAATGAGGTAATTGTCATCTCTTAGAGAGAAAGGTATGATATTCATCAATGAAGGCTAAATGCTCAATTCCTGAATATGTCTGACTTCTTCCGTAAGTAGAGTATTCTTTCCAATTCTCTCCTAATAATCTTTTTCACACACCAATAATTTGAGATAAAATTAGAGTTTGTCTTAGATTGGATTTCCCAGAAGCAAACAATGAGATGGGTACCATATGTAAAAATGATTTTTTAGGAGCATTCCCAGTGCAGTTGGGGGGAGGTAGGTAAGTCTTACAGGAAAGAGTTTAGTTTCAGAGGGATACTATGACAACAGCAATGCACTGTCTCACAGTTTCGAAGTGTAGACCTCTGAGAGTTGGGTGTCAGCAGGACTGATTCCTCTTGAGAGCAAGGGAGAATCTGTTCTTTGTTTCTCCTAGCTTCTGATGGTTTGTTGTCAACCTTTGAGTTAGTTTGGCCTGTAGATACATCTCCCCATCTCTGCCTTCTTCTTTACAAGCTGTTCTCCTTGTGTACATGTCTGTGTCCAAAGTCTCTCTTATAAAGACAATGGCCAGACTGTATGAAGGTCCACACTAATGGCCTCATTTTAATTTTCTTCCCTCTGTAATGAACCTGTTTCAAAATAAGGTCACATTCTTAGGTAATAGAGATTTGGACTTCATTATTTTTTTTTTGGAGGGACATAATTCAACCCATATTGGAGTAGGACACCAAGCAGTTACCACGTCAGACATAGTTCCTCATAATCTAATTTGGGCTCAGTCCCACAGAGCGCTCTGCACATGTTGTAGCCTACACCTCAGAGTTGTCTTACTCAGGAGTAAGAAAATGAGAGTATTTATGCCATTGTATTATCAGGTTTGGATTAGAGGCTGCCTCACGTGGCCAGAACTCCCCAGGCACTCCCAAATCTAGACCTAGAATCTAATAACAAGATTCTAAGAAAGGAGTGCAGAAACTGGCTTTGAGGGATGAAAACACAGAAGGAGCCAGTGTGTATTAAAATGGTAAAGGGATTTGAGAGGCTACGGACAGACCATTGACAGTGTCTGTAAACAGCGGCACGTAATACACAAAAACCAATTCATCATTTAAAGGATACTAGGTGTCCAGAACTGGAAGAATTACATTACAGATTGCTTAAAATATGTTGTAATTTTAACCACAGAACCACTGTAAGTAATCCATGAGAAATATGATGAACATTCCAGATTTTCCAATATTGGTGAGGAACATCTGTTCTGTTTACAAAAAAGGAATACACACACACACATACACACACACACACACACACACACGCACACATATTCTGGTAAATTTCACGTATAACTTGAGAGGAGTTAGAAATAAAATCAGTGGTCATAATTAGTCCACATGTATTTATCATGGACAATGTGAAGAAATGATTTCTTTCTGATGATTCTGTAGACCACATTTCAGGGAGATATTAGAGAACTGCCTGATTGAACTTCACTAGTTCCATTCAAGTGATGTCCCTACAAAAATGTAGTGGACAGTTGATATGGTCATTTGTATTGGCCCCATATATACAGATATGTGTAATAATTTAGCTTACACTTAGGAGTATATTTGATAAACCTCCTAATTAATATCCTTATGAATAACATAGATGGATACATAGATGGTTGAACTCTATGTTGATTAATAAAAATGTAAAACTAGAGATAACTAACAGCACATGAATGGATCAGTATTCAATTTTTCCAAACTATTATCAATTACTTGTATAAACACACATATTATTAAATTTTCTTATGTATTTGATTATTTATTATTGAAAAACAATTTGTATTCTTATGGCATGTCACAGGCTATTATTATTGAAGCTGAGACACATAGGTAAAAGGACATGCCTGAGTTTTTTTTTTTCTAAGGGTGCTTACAGTTTGGCTGGGAAAGCATCTTAATAATTAAAATAATACTAAGATATATCAGTCCTTATATATGAAGCCCTATGTAATAGACTTTGTAATCAGTACGTTTTCTAGAAGGATTTCATCATTTCTCTCCTTTTTTATCGTCCCAACAAATAGTGATGGTTTTTATGGCAAAGTCCAAAGACATCCACTGAATGGGCTAAATTTCTAGAGGAACAAACACTAATAGCAAGGTGACAGGCCTTATCTGATCAAATGCACCTTCTTTTTTGCTTGCTTGTTTTTATTTTTTTAAAATGTTGTGTTCTCTGTACTTGGAGTTGTAAGAGCATTCCAGAGCTGCCTAGGGAGTGCTGAGCTTCCCCTAGGAAGATTTACAATAGTCAGCTTTGGCCAGCTTCTCCTTAATGGCTGGTCTGCTCTACCTAGAACAGGTTTTTCCATCTCATAAAGTACAAAGAAATAGGATTCAGGTTTGGTCTTTAAAAGAACAGAGCAATACAGGCTCCTGGCTCTGAACTCAGTTCCAAGTATTAGGCCCACCACTGGTATAAGTAAAATCAAGCCAGCTGGATTCATTATGATTTCATACTTAGGTTAGGGCAAAATCCCTACTTGAATAGTGTTCCTTTCTGTAACTTTCTCTGTTCTCTCTATATTTTAAAAAACTTAGGGAACCTGGGTGGCTCATTCTGTTAAGCATCCAACTTTGATTCAGGTCATGATATCACAGATTGTGAGTTTGAGCCCTGGATCAGGCTCTGTGCTGGCAGCTTAGTGTCTGGAGCCTGCTTCGAATTCCGTGTCTCCCTCTCTCTCTGCCCCTCCCCTACTTGCATTCTATCTCTCAAAAATGAATAAACATTAAAAGAAATTAAAGAATTCAAAAGTTAGTTTCTTAGACTGACTTTTCTAGAAACAGATTCTGAGATAGGAAGTTGCATGCAGAAAATTTGTTGAATAGTGGTCTTGTAAGATAACCATAGAAAGTGAGACTTGCTGGGCTGGACAGCAGGAGAAGTTGACCTCCATTGTTGTTTGCAGCTGAAAATTTTGCTGTTATTATGCAAAGCTTTGGATCTAGGATACTTTTTTATAAATGTACCAATTTGAGACAGATGATAGGCCTGGTAATGCCTTTATTTCTCTGTTTCAACCTGTCATTGGCTATGAGCAGCACCTGGGCAATGAAGTTCCTGTGGTCAAGGGCAGTTCTCAACTAGGAACCGATCTATGAGTCTCAGCAAGTAGTATTCCTAAAAGCTGGAATATCAGTGCATAAGCTTTGAAGAGGAGTTCTGAGTAGAATATTATACTATCCAAACAACTGGTTTAAAATATTGAAAAGAAAGAAAAATACTGAAAAGGAATATATATGTCAGGAGTGGGGAGGATAGAAGGAAACCTATTTCAGATAATTCCAAAGATAGAAGACACATGCAACTAAAACACATGAGTTGTTATTATCAAAGATAAACTAGGTTAAAAGCATGCTAAAAAAATACATGGAAGACTTCAAAGGCTAGGGATTGATGTGACTAGAAAAGTCAGACATTCACAGTGGAATTGTGGGAACCCATCTGTTGGAATATGAAAAAGTGGTCTCCATGGACCTGAGTGTGAATAATACAATTTTAAAAACTAATTCCTTATGCTCTTTTAATTTCTACTTTTAGCAGAGATCAGTGCAAATCACTAAGATTTCTCAGACTACTAAAATCAAAAATGTAAAGTTTCAGTAAGATATATATCATTCGTCTTTTTTACATAGGAAAGGATATACTTACATACAGTTGTTCTTCCTTGCAACAGACTACACCAATATCAGAAATATTCGTTGTATAATAAATTTCAAAAATAGCTGTTGTAGGGATGCCTGGGTGGCTGTCGCTTAAGCGTCAGACTTTGGCTCAGGTAATGATCTCATGGTTCATAAGTTCAAACCCCTCATAAGACTCTGTACTGACAGCTCAGAGCCTGGCACCTGGTTCAGATTTTGTGTCTCCTTTGCTCTCTGCCCCTCTCCCACTTGCTCCTGCATTCTCTCTTTCTCTATCTCTCTCAAAGATAAATAAACATTAATTTTTTTAAATAGCTGTTGTATTTTTATGAGACTTGAGTTCCTAAAGTCTAAAATCTGGATTGTTTGTTTATTAAGATTTTATTTTGGGGCCAACTGGGTGGTTCAGTCGGTTGAGCATCTGACTTCAGCCCAGGTCATGATCTCACAGTCTGAGGGTTTGAGCCCCACGTCAGACTCTGTGCCGACTCAGAACCTGGAGCCTGCTTCAGATTCTGTGTCTCCCTCTCTCTCTGCCCCTCTCCTTCTCGCTCTCTGTCTCTGTCTCTCAAAATAAAATAAAGACATTAAAATTTTTTTCAAAAAAATTTATTTTTTAGTGCAGTTTTAGGTTTACAGATAAATTGAGAAGGTACAGATTTCCCTATGCCCTCTGCCCTGCCCTCACACATGTGTAAGTCTCCCAATTGCCAATATCCCCCATCACAGTGATATATTTATTATGACTGATAAACCTACACCGACAAGTCATAATCACCCAAGTCCACATTTTACATTTGGGTTTACCCTGATGTTGTACATTCTGTAGCTTTAGACAAATGTTTAATGACATGTTTCTAAACTGTTATAGTATCATGGAAAATTTTCACTGCCCTGAAAATTCTCTGTGCCTCACCTATTCATCCCCACTCCTTAACCCCTGGCAGCCGCTGATCTTTTTACTGTTTCCATAGTTTTGCCTTTTCAACTGACTCATGTTGTTAGAACCATACAGTATGTAGCCTTCTCAGATTGGCTTCTTTCACTTAGTAGTACGTATTTAAGTTTCCTCCATATATTCTCGTGTCCTGACAGCTCATTTCTTTGGGGCACTGAGTAATACTTCATTGTTCTAATTGTATCACAGTTTAGTTATCCATTCACCTCCTGAAAGACATTTTGGTTGCTTCCAAGTTTTGGCTATTAGGAATAAAGCTGCTATAAACGTCCACATACGGATTTTTGTGTGGACATACGTTTTCCATTCTTTGGATAAATGCCAAGGAGTGCGACTGCTGGATTGTATGACAAGAGTATATTTACTTTTGTAAGAAACCACAGACTGTCCTCCAAAGTAGCCGTATTATCTTGTGTTCCCATACACAATGTATCGGAGTTACTGTTGCTGCACACCCTCACCACATTTGGCATTGTCCGTGTTTAGTAATTTGGCTCTTCTAATAGGTATGTAGTAGTATCTTATTGTTTTCATTTGAATTTCCTGATGATATATGATGTGGAACATATTCTCATATGGTTATCTGCCATCTGTATGTCTTCTTTGGTGAAGTGTTTGGTAAGATCTCTGGGCTATTTTTTTTATTAGATTATTCATTTCTTATTTTTGAGTTTTAAGAGTTCTTTCTATTTGTTTCATAACAGTCCTTTATCAGATGTGTCTTTTGCAAATACTTTCTCCCAGTCTGTGGCTTGTCTTCTCATTCTGTTAGCATTGTCTTTCATAAGGCAGACATTTTTAATTTTACTAAAGATCATCTTATCAATTATGTAATTCACGAATCATGCCCTTGGTGTTGTATCTAAAAAGTTGTTATTACACAAAGTCTTTCTCCTATGTTATCTTTTAGGAGTTGTATAGTTTTGTGTTTTACGGTGAGATCTGTGATCTATTTTGAGCTAATTTTTCTAAAGTAAAGTCTGGATCTAGTTCTGCTGTGCTCTGTTATATAATCAAGATAACATTAGCAGGTAATATTTTAAGAACATGAATTGAATTTATATTTTATAAATAGGTACTATGAAACACTAAAATGCACATGGAAATAATGTGATGCCTCTTGATATTTGATATTAATTTTCCAGAATTGGACTCGTTCTCTAATTTTATTCAGATAATTTAGTCTGTGAGAGAACCTAATACTTAAACAACTGAATTGATTTGCAGGGTTTTTAACAGTGATAGATTGTAGTCTATGTGGATTAATGTAGACAAGTACAAGAATACTTTTGTTGACTTTATTTAGTCATTCTTGTTCATATCTAGGAATTGTCATGGTTTTAAAACATTTCATGAACAAGTGACCAACAAATGGCACCTGCTCACCAGCATATTTAAAGAATTTTTAAAAATTGTTTTAATGTATATTTTTGAGAGACAGAAAGAGACAGAGCAAGAGCAGGAGAGGGTAGAAGGAGAGGGAGACACAGAATCTGAAGCAGGATCCAGGCTCTGAGCTGTCAGCACAGAGCCCAACACGGGGCTCAAACCCTAGGACCATGAGATCATGATCAGAGCTGAAGTCAGACACTTAAGCAACTGAGCCACCCAGGAGCCCCTAAAAGTATGTTTAAATATTGAATTATATATTTGAGCTTCTTTTGAAAAAAGTGGTGGAATTATTATTTTTTTAAATAAGTGTGTATACTATTGTATAATAGGTCTTTGAGTGGGTTCCTAAATAAGGAAGTGGTAAATGAGTAGATCGGAGAACATAATTTAGTTTAGAATTTGAGGGGTAGTGAAATAATTCCTACTCCAAGATTCTGATTTCTTATTCTCTCCTTTTGCTCTATGATCTTATTAGTTAGAATATGAATGTCCAGAAATAGCACAATATATATGTGAAAGTGAGAAAAGGTAATTAATATGTCCAGTAAACCTACAGATAGTAAGCTTAGATGTTCAAAAGTAACATATTTGCTAACTAACTCCAGAGGTTTTTGGTGTACCATTGATGTATATTCAGATTATTGAGATTTAAGACTACCAAATGTGTAATCATGCAATTTATAAGCCTAAGAGTGCTGTATTTCTCCTCAAATTCATTTAGTTATGAACAAAATATATAAAATACTGACATACTTGTTAAAAAAGCATTTTAGGTGTAATTAGAGTCATTAAATTTGAAGTGTTACCAAACCCCATATGACAGCTACTGGAGAGTTAGTAGACACCAATTCAGAAAAAAATACAAATAGCCTTCAAGCACATAATTCTAGGCTCTGCAAAATCGTAGTGGTAGCAAGAGCTTGAACCTGGTATTTTAAGGATAAAATGTAATATTACCATTTGGGGGTTTATTTTGTTTTTCCGATTAGGACTGATATGTTCAGAAGAGAACTATCTGCTAGTATTAACATGACATTTTAGTTAAGGAAGCTTCCTCTGACAAAGCAAAGTTTGCAGTATTATAACTACACAATCTTTTAGAACTCTGTCTTGGCAACTGGGCATCAAATGGCAACACTTATCCTCACACATCATTATTGGGGAAAAAAATAGTATAAGTCTGTAACAGGCAACCTGAGAAAAATAATATGAAGAATCCTATTCATTTCCAAAAGTGTCTGAATGCCCTGCTGCTATCTATAAATCTGATTTTCTTTGTCAATAATATAACTAATGGTAGAGTGTCCAAACTGTGACTGAGCGTTTCAATCCACAGCTGACTTTAATTTGCTTGCTGATTAATTGGTTTGGGTGAAGTTAGGAAATTCAATCTTTTCTACCTTTATTAAATTGCAGGACCAGAGGGACCACTTCTGCTGTAGTGAGCAACTGTAGCAGTGGACTGAACTTGGGGAAACTGGGTCGTAGTGTATCTCTGCCTTTGGCTTGTTCCAACGGCCTGAAACAAAAGATACATATTTTTTCTTCATTGAAATTCCTTACAAGAACGGGGACTGGATTAGCTGAGCTTACCTTTCAGCACCGATACTATAGTTTTCTTTTTCCTTTGTGCAAGTGCAGGGGTGGTAGGAGGGTATTGTGCAGGGTAACATGTCTGAGGTGTTTAAAAGTTGGAGTACATTGTAGTTACTAAATTATGAGAGATTTTATTGGGAAGCAACTCGAGTATATTAAAATTATATAAAGACAGTTTTAATATTAGAGCAGACTTATTTTAATAGGTGGAGGGAACTATGTATGTGATAAGACTCCCTCCTGGGGAAGGGAGTTAGGACTCACAGGGGCCAGCCAGTCAGCGTTGGTAACTCGAATGATTTTATGTAAATCCCGGGAATCAAGCAGTCATTCCATGGTACCTGTATTCATGACATGAGAATAGAAAATAGAGCAAGCCTCCCCAGTGAGTATGGGGAGGATGAGGTTACTGCAGAGGGAGGGGAAGAAAGAATTTAGGCGGCTGCTGCTTTCCCGTGGCTGCCTCCGGGCCTGAGAAAACAGGAACAATTCCTGCCCCACTCTTCATCAGAATCACTGTTCATTTCATCAGTCCTCTGAATCATAGCTCCTCTTCCAGAGAATTCTAAAGTAACTCAAATGAATTTCATTTGGCTTTTATTCAGTTAAAATTTTTATGGGACTGGATCAGGGTTCACAAAGCACAATGGTCAGAGGGCCTCAGATAAGCCTGAGGAACACTGACTTTAATGTTCAAGTGGAATAAACGAGAGTCTGAAAAGGACACTGTGGCAAGTGATCGGAGAAGCAGAAGGAAAGTCAGAGGAGGTGGGGGGCCAGTGCATCATCTATACCCCAGTTGCTCTAGAGTCCCCACCTTACTTTTCATATCGAAGCACACCTGTCATTAACGTGAAAAATGGTTAGGAAAATGCAGCTACAGTGCGTATCTCCTAGCAGTATGTTTACAATAAATTTTTGTCCCTAAGCCTACTTATACAGAAATCCTTGTGCTCTCACTGTTGAAAAATAAAGGCAAGAGTGCTTTGCTTTGAAAGAAAGCAGGTGATAATACTGTCAAACATTGCTGAAAGTTCAGTAAGAGGAAATTCTTGAAATCATCTCTTCAGTTGAGCATTATGGAGGTGAGAGAGGTTTATATTGAGTGTTTGGGGAGGAAGAGAGATAGCTCAGGTTGAAAAATTGGAGAACAAAAAGGTAAATGATCAGAAATTGGAAGAGGGACAATATAGAAACTCTGTAAAAAAGAGGAGTAGACAGGGCATTATATAAGAGCATTTAGGAAGGATTGTTTTTATTTAGAGGAGAGGAGAGCGGTATAACTAAGCTCTATAGAAGCCAGTAGATGGTGCCTGGGTGGTTCATTTGGTTAAACATCAGGCTCTTGATTTTGGCTCAGGTCATACTCTTAGACTAGTAAGACTGAACCCTGTGTCAGGCTCTCTGCTGACAGCGCTGAACCTGCTTGGGATTCTCTCTCTCCCTCTCTGTCTGTCCTTCCCTCACTTGTGCACACATGCTCTCTCTCTCTCTTTCAAAGTAAATAAATAAACTTAAAAAAATAAAGAAGCAGGGGCACCTGGGTGGCTCACTCTGTTTAATGTCTGACTTTGGCTCAGGTCATGATTTCACCATTTGTGAGTTGGAGCCCCATATCGGGCTCTGTGCTGACAGCTCAGAGCCTGGACTCGGCTTCTGATTCTGTGTGTCCCTCTCTCTCTGACCCTCCCATGCTCATGATCTGTCTCTCTCTGTTTTCAAAAATAAATAAATGTTAAAAAAGTTAAAAAAATAAAGAAGCTAGTTGAGGAAAATAAGGGCACAAAGGAGGGTGAATATGTCATGGAGAAAGTTAGGTTCTGAGATGATTGGAGAGACTGAGATTCAGACCATAGCAGGGGTTTGATGCTGTACCAGTTTCCCAGTTAAGAGTTGGAGGTGGAAATCCAAGTAGGCTGTCTTCAATTCCAACCCATTCACCCTATTTAATTCTCATGTGGAAGAGTAGTTTTACCTGACATTGCGACTTTTAGTTACCCCTCTTGCACCACTTTTGTTATGAAAAACCCTTTATATTTCCTGTGTTATATATAACTTATACAAACAGTTAATTTGATAAATGCTTTTATGAAGAAAAGCATTTTTTTCTTAGAGAGAGCAAGAGGGATGTGAGACAGGGGATGAAGGAGAGAGAGAGAGAGAGAGAGAGAGAGAGAGAGAGAGAGAGAGAGAGAGAGAGAGAATCTTAAGCAGACTTCATGCTTAGCACTGAGCCCTGTGGGGAACTTGGTCCCACAACCCTGGGATCATGACATGAGCTGAAACCAAGAGTTGATTGCTTAACTGACTGAGCCTCATAGGTGCCCCAAGAAAAGCATTTTCAAATTCTGATTTTATAGAAACTAAATATTTAGTGATTACTTTGATGTTGCCACATTTTAGTGTTTTCTACCTGTGAGGTTCTTTACTATTATATGTATATTATATGTATATATGTATATATGTATATTTCAAAGCCATTGGGATATGGCCATTCATATCTAAGTGCAGGGTAAATCCTTGACTTAGTTTCCTCAGGGATCTTAAGGCTGTTGTTTTATTTCTAAAGTTTACTTAAATAGTGCTGAGATAGAACTTGAGAGACAATCTTTTGTTACTTAAACTATTTGGAAATACATTTATAATACATTTATATACATCTTTCTGACTTTTTCATCACCAGGATGTCACCAAATAAATTATTACTCTATTTGAAAAGGACAAAAATGATGTTTCTATATCAATCACGATAGGCTGTTATGCTGCATTAACAAGAAAGTCTAAAGTCTTGTTTTGCTTTGTTTTAATTAAAGAGAGAGTGAGAGCATGCGCACATGCATGTGTGTGGGGAGGAGCAGAGACAGAAGGAGAGAAAATCTTAAACACGCTTGGTGATCAGTGTGGAGCCCAGCTTGGGGCTTGATCTCATGATGTGAGATCATGAGCTGAAATCAGGAGTCGACCACTTAACTAACTGAGCCACTCAGGTCCCCAAAGAAAGTTTCAAATCTTAATGACATTATAATGTTATAATATAAAGGTATAAAATAAAATGTTTCTTGCTCACTTGACATGTCCTTTGAAGTCCTACTCAGGGTTCTGACTGACATGACTTCAATCTACCTGACCTAGGCTTGACCTAGTATGTTGCATCCTAAAAAACGGGGTCTCCATCTTGAAAATTGCGAATCTACTAGGCAGTGGAAAAGAAAGCTCTGGAGAACCCCTAATCAGCTATTATATACTTTGGCCTCCTTATAATTCATTTGTCGTAGAAATCATGTGAACTCTTTTACCTTCTTACAACTTTCTCACAATCCAACCTCAGGAGATATAGGAAATGCCATCTTGCCTTACCTCTGGAAAATGAAGATCTACCTGGAAATAATTGGTAAACAGTACTTAAGGTGGATTTAACAGGGTATTTTAACAATGTGGACACTATTGTTAAAATATAAACACTACCATATTTGAAAGATCTCATATCTTACACCCATTTAAGATTTGTATCTTAAGTGTCCTTCATTAGCTTTTTCCTGTATTTTAGGGCATGGAGATAATTTGATGCAGTTTATTCTATAATGTTTCTTAATCTTTTTAAATTTATTTCTGTTCTTATTTGTAATTTCTACAAATCTCTCATATTTTATCTGATAAAATATTAAACTATTACACCTGATTATTTTCAAAGATATGTAACTGAATTTGTTTATAAACATTAAGTGTTCCTACATATGTGACATTATTTTCTGTACCAATTTGTCCACTGAACTAGTATGAGAGAATAGGTCGTGATTAGATGTTGGTATCTCATTAATATGTATAGTTGTTTTTCCTTTTTTTATTCACATTTTCCCATATATCTGGAGATAAACATGTAGCATGACTAAACTTTTTTGGTTTTTGGTTGTATAATTGTTAGATGCAAGTGCCCTCCCTTCCTTTTTCACTGTCTCCTATGAGCCAAGGTATCAACTTGGGAATCTATTTGAAGAAAACTTGAATAAAACATTTTATGGGATTTTTAAGGAATTGAATGAGTTAAAATATCTGAACAAGCAAACCAAGGGTAGAAAGTCTTCTTTGTGTTTTTCAAGACTGATCTGCATATTCACTATATCTGGGGCAATGTGTTTCTAAAACCTGATTATGTGTGTGTATCTATATGCACACGTACACACACTTATATAAACTTCTAATGTTATGTTTAACTGAAATATTCAATGGGTGAATGTTATAGAATAGTATATACATCTTTTCTATGAGTATTTAAGTGTACTCTGCAACATGTGAAACAATTATGCTAATATATGCGCTAATATATTTAGAGTAATTAGATGCTGCAGAAAAGAAAGGAGACCTTCTGGTATATGTTAATCACTAGCTTTGCATTGATATATGATTAAAATTCCAGTTTACTTTTTCTTTAGCACTAATATATTGTATGTGGCTTTCATACATTTGAAATACTTAGCATTTTTAGCATGAGATATTTGGTATATGGCATAGTTATACTTTATAAGTGTTTATTTGGTTTACTGCCAGAAGCACGCAGAATTTCCTTAAATTTACCATATATCCAAACCCCACAAAAATAAATATTATTATTTTGTTTCATAATGTATTAGTTAAAAGTTCCAGGGCCAGGCATATCTAGACTTAGCTCCATCTCCTCCAAATATGAGCCACTTGACAAAAAATTATTTAACCATTTTGTGGGTCAGTTTCTACATTGAAGAAGGACAACGGGGTTGTGGGGAGGAATAGGTGCGGTTTAGTTAATGTCTGTGAAACACAATGCCTGGGGTATAGGAGGGTAGAGTAAACATCAGCTCCCATTGTTACTGTAAGCTAGAATGGACAAACAGGCAAAATACTTACTACAAAATACTACAAATTCCTAAAAATGTCTAGAGTTGCATAAAGCTTATATTTGCATTCCTAATGATTAGCCTGAAACTCTGGAATATTGAAAAGTACTTTTTGAGTCAACTGTCAGATTAATTTATATTTGATATAACCTCGTGTCCTTATGTACTTTTCGATGTAGTAATTCTCAGTAAATATGTAACAATTGATTGCTATCAATGGCACACATACCGGAGTGGCTGCTATGATTTAGTCAAAATAACTAAATCAATGATGCTCAGCAAATGACTTAATGTCTCCATTTTCTTTTCTGAAAAATGAAGAGAATAATACATGCTGCATTAGGCAGGATTTATTTCAGTTGTAAATGACAGAATCCAAACACAAAGCAGCTTAAACAAAGTGGGCTAGTAAAAATTTTGAGAGAACTGACTAAATCAAACGGAAAGCAGTTGGAACCAGGAATTATCTAACATCCCAAAGGAATGACACCACAGACACCAGAATATTTCAATTTTCTCCACTCATTTGTCTCATTATTGCTTCTCTCTCTTTTGCTGTAAATGATTTCCTCCAAAAAAGAAGACCATAGGCAACCCAAGGGTTACACCATCAATCCATTGTAGGCTCATAACATATTTCTCTTTTGGGTGAGAATTATATACTCAGGGAATGAATCAGCTTGATTTGGGCTATGAATCACTGATGAGCCAACTTGCTGTATTGATGAAGTTTATAATGACACCCAAATATACTCATTAGGATTCAAAGGGGCTCTGGCTTTTACCAACACTACCAAACCCCAAAGAAGCTCCTTACTAGGAGCATGCTGGTTTCCCCAGCAGCTGCTCCAAAAGCCAGGTACTCAAGAAGTATCGTAAGTAGAATCGAATCACCACTGCAAGGTCACCACTGCCACCGACAAGGGGTGGGGAGTTGAGGGAAGTGGTGAGAAACTTTGCCTAATGAGAAATAGAAACACTAGGAAAGAATCTGAAGATAGGCAGATAATTTCCCCTTCCTTCTTGTCTTTGAATGACTGTTACTAGTTTACTTGAAACCCTGTCCAGAGCTATTCCTTATAGCCAATAACCATGACCATGAAGCAGTAGCCAACTTGGTAACACATAACCTTGTATTATTCCCAGCCTCCTCTGACACATTGAAATTTTTCTTCACTCTCACTGCCCTGGCTTAACGCTACTCAATGAGAAATTGACATTTGGTTGCTTTGATGCAGATTCTGTTTTTTAGGGCTCCTAAGCTAAAATTAATACATACTAAGTTATTTATCCATATTTCTTTTAACGTAAGCTCTATGAGACTTAAAAAATGTTTTCTTCACTACTATCTCCAATGCTAAATCTTCTTGAAACATACCAGCTCCTCAAAAAATAATGATTTTAAGTTTAAAATTAATGGACTCCATTTCAGTTATATGACTTCAGGAGGGCGACTACAAAACGAAGTGCAAAAGAAGACTTTTTTCAAGGTGGAGTAGTAGAAAAGTGACAAGTGTGAAGTAGCGCTCAATAATTCTTCAGGAGTATTGGAAAAATAAGATTGATTCTATGTTGAATCTTAGCCATTTACTGAGTGTCTCCTGCATGACAAGTACTGCAAATTGCTGAAAGTGTAGTGATGGCAGGGCAGAGTTCTCGCCTTCAGAAACCTGCAGTCCGGGTGGGAATGCATAACTTCATAGATGCCGCGAGGTTTCCCAGCAAAAAGAGAATAAATTGTAATCACTTCATTTTTCATGAAACGAAAAGAAAAAAAAAACCATGTTGTTTGTGCCGATGACTGTCATCCTACTGATGCCTTCAGCTGGTTGCCAGGGATGGCAAGTTCACTCCAAAATAAACCGCTTTGCTTAGACCACTTTGCGAGCTGAAATGTTGCAGCAAGCTAAGAGGGAGTAGAAACCCCATTCAGCAGCTTCCTTCCCTGTCCCAGCATTTATTTCTCTCTTTCCATCTGGCAACGAGGGAAAATAAACAAAGGCAACAGCATCTGTTGCTCCTGCTGCTTTGAATTAAGCTGACTTAGTTTAATCAGTTTGCCCCCACAAAATCCATCGGTGCACCTTCCCAGGTATTAGTCTGACCTTTCGTTTGACACTGCTGTTGGGGGAGTTTTCCAGATTTTTTCAAAGACATAAAACAGAGATATTGCAATTAAAAAGTTAAAAATGTTTAATAACTTTTGCTTCAGTTGTCTATGTGCATGTAAGCTTAAGGTTTTTAAAATACAAATCTCTACATTTGTGTCTATATGTAAAGCACAAGTAATAAGCCTCTGATATTAAAAGCAATGGATTTCCTGGAGATTTGTTTTAAATGATAGGCTTTTGAAGCTTTAGTGGTAGTTGTGGGGTGTTTCTCCTTGATGAGGAGATGGGATGTAAGAGAGATTACTAAATGATTTTGAATTTAGAGAATGCACTGATTTTTATGCAGGTCTTGGTATGCTCGAGCACACAGATACAGCCCGTAAATCTGTCTCAGTCCCCGGAACTCAAGGGTAACGCATTTCCTCCTGAATTCTTGTCGTGATCAGCAAAACACACACACACACACACACACACACACACACACACACACACACCTCTTAAAAATGCAGCCCTAACATGAAGAAAGAGTTGTAATTCCTAATCTAATACATTAAACTAAAGAAGAGGAAATCGGAGCGATTTCTTCTTGTTAAATTGTCTCTGGGTATTTGAAATCTGTTCACATGATTGTAAAGTACATTATGGCTTTAAAATGTTTAGAATGTCTGCCCTCTCTTTTGAAGTACTTAATTAGAAGAGTTTGATAAAGGTGCTATGCAATTAAACTTGTGGACCATATTAACATTTAAATGAGAACAAGCAGCATCCAGATATTTAGAATAAGAAGTTTAAGAGAATATTCTAGCAAGGCTCTGACAAAGAAAGAGCATTTAGGATCTAACTTATAAACTTCATATGCTAATTATCAGTTCCGTGCATAAAAATACAGTTAGTAAACATTGCCAAAAAGATGTTCTAAATCTTAACCCTCATTTCCAAGAACTTCAAATTCAAACAGTATGTTTTGATCATTAATGAACATAAAGTTTACCAAGTTAAAGGTTAAAACATACTACTGTTATAACTACCCATTTTCAGTAAATAGGCAATTTAAAAAAAAAAACAACATTCTGTTACTTGCTACTGTTTTTTATAGCAACAAGCAGTTGTGTTTTGCTTAAACAACATTTGTGAAATGTCTTGTGCTGATACTTGGTAAAAATGGAAATATCAACATTGTTTATGTAGGTTTTTCAAGCCATAAGTCAGTCAAAGGTACATTCTGTTCTGCAGTCTACCTATTAAGTATGAATGGGCTTTTCTGATTGGTGTGACATTTTACTTGACATTGTCAAATAACAAAGACAATAATACCCATTTAAAAGTAAAACAGAATGAAATGTTCATCGTTTTTGTCAAATAGAGAACAAATGATCCTTGTAAGAATAAAGCACTCTGCTACTCTCCAAATTGTCCAGCATTCAAAAGTGCATTTACCACAAGGCATTAAAGTAATTTTGTTAGAAGTGATTTTTTTGTGTACTAGTGATTTTTTAAACTTTTTATTAAGAATGTGAAGTATTTTATTCTTCAAGCTGAAACTTACTTGGTTATAAATCAAAGTCACTAAATTATTTTTAATTAAGTTGCCTTCAGAATTCTTTCCTTGCTTCTGAATATTTTCCCTTGTACAGACATATGGAATAGAAGAAACCTAAAATTGGTAATGTCTATGCAAGCCTCCTCCATTTTGTACGTGAGGGGATTGAGTCTAAGTGATATAAAGGAACCTGAAAATACTCCTGCTCCTCATGCCAGGTGTGGAGGAAATGGAGACTGTATATTATTTATTTTTGTCTTGCCAGGAAGAAATACTCATTCTGTCACCTGGAAATGAGGACCTGGCGGCAGCTAAAAACTCAGGCTTTTCACTGAAGGGTGCTATCCGGTTGTATAGATTTTGTCTGGTCTGGCAACCCCCCTCAGCAGCAATAAAATAGAGATAGTAAGTCCATTGGAGATTGACGGGCATGTTATACATATGTTTGTCATCAAGTTAACTCTCCACAAACAGTATCCACTAGTGTGCTAACTTTCCACATTTATTTGCTGAAATCTGAGGAAGATATGAAAACACCTCTCATTGCAACAAATTTAAAAAAATTTTTAATGATAAAGAATAATTTCCTGACTTCTAGGGTCGCAAAGCCTTGTGCCAGAGTTGATTACTGCAGACTTTTATGAAACTGGAAGGGAAGCTTCAGAGATGGCCTGTTTTTCGTAGTTTAGGGATATCCATCTCCACCTTGAGAACAGTACCTAATAAAATTCAGATAGAATTAAAAAAACAGCAGATAAACATATTTTTTGATCTTCAAAGTTGTATTTGATGAACAAGAAATTTTCTAATACCTTTTTCTAGAAATACATAAATTAGTGTAGTTGAGTAGGTATGAATAATTACCAGAAATAAGGGTATATCAGATAAAAATGGGATTGTCTTCATATACAAGTAAAAATGGTCATTTCTGGTGTGCTTCTGCATTTGACAGTTAACTAGGAGAATTTTACTTTATAAACTAGAAATCATATTTTAGTCTGCCTCCTGAATTTAATAATTAATTTTATTTACTCGGCGATCATTAATTCCCTGAGAACAAATCAGTTTTTATTGTCTTCTGTGTACCTAAATCTTACAGTTTTCTCTTTATTGAAAAGTAAATATATCATCTTTTAGAGAATTACATATATTCAAAAAATTTATTATAATAAAATTATAAATTCTAATTCATAGTTCTTTGTATATTAGAAAGACAAAATACAATGAAATATATTTAAAGCATACATAGAAATGTTTAAAATTTTTTTAATATGTTTATTTATTTTTTGAGAGAGAGAGCTGTCAGCCAGAGTTTGATGCAGGCTGAAACCTGTGAACCCTGAGATCATAACCTGAGCTGAAGTCAGAGGCTTAACTGACAGAGCCACCCAGGTGCCCCCAGAAATGTTGATAGCAATTTAATAATAGCCAACACATGAGGTCAATGATAATGGTAAGAATACTGAAAGTCACCCTATTTCATACAGAATATGAAGAAAAATTTGAACAGCACATTTGACCCTTGAACAACATGGGGGTTAGGATACCTACTGTTACATAGTCAGTATTTGTGTATAACTTTTGACTCCTCCGAAACTTAACTACTAATATCTCACTGTTGAATGGAAGCTTTAACAATAAACAGTCAGTTGGCACATAATGTGTATGTTATATGTGCATGCACTACGTTCTTATAATAAAATAAGCTGGAGAAGAGAAAATGCTATTGAAAAGTTCCTAAGATAGAACAAAATAGTGTACTGTACTGTGTGTAAGTGGACCCTAGCTGTTCAAATCTTTTTTTATGGTTCACCTGTAGAATATATTTTATAACTTATCTTTTAGAATTTCCTGCTTTCCACTTTGTTTGGAAGATTAGAGTTATAAGTATACAAAGTTTATTATCAGAGACTGCATTTGAGTGGATGTAACTTTTATATAACAATTACAGTACATTTGGTCCCAGTAGCTTCTATGTCCATAGTAATGTGCAATGAGAAATGCTGTGACAGTCTAGGAACTCTGAGGCATGCTTAAGGTCATTTTAGTTGTTGTTCAAACTTTGGAAAATTGCTTATGACTTATATAGAAAAAAAATCCAGGAATATCTATGTTCCATTTCAAAAACTACTCTGAATGAATAAACAGGGTTTTAATATATTCTGAATAGGTTTCTGTATTTCCTTTTGGTGAGAAGATGAGCAAATCTCCATAAAATGGGCTAATCAGATTCCTATGGAGCTGCATCAATACTCATTTTTGCAACCTCTAAAATATAGATGGTTTAAGCCACTTACAGATAAATACCAGAGTTGGTGTATTCCTAAGAGATAAGGAGCAGGGAACATGACAGTCTTAGAAAGACCAAATGCCAGTTAAGAATAGGACAGTAGGAAAACAGTTTAATTGAGAAGAGACAGAAAGAATAAATATTTTCAAAAGACTTTGATTTTGTTGATTTAAAAATGTTTTATTGTGAAAAATCTCAAACACACACAAGAATGTGAAACAGCTATCTGGATCTTGCCTCACCCATTCCTTTTTTGATATGCTGTCCAGTACTCTAAAGCAACTGCAAGACCATACATCATTTCACACATTCATCTTAAGATGTGTACATCTCCCCAAATGGTGGACAGTTTCTTATGTATTCACAAGAATACCTAACAAATTTAACAATACTTTCTTGCTATCATCTAATACCTAGTTATATTTAACATTGTTTATAAAACTCAGAATGTAAGACAAGTCCTTAAAATGCGTTTTCTTTTCATGCCTCTTATTTTTTTTTTAAATCTACAGCCTCTTGTTGCAGTTTTTAAATATGTCAGTAACTCATTGAGTAATTTGTTTCAGTTATTTGTAAGATGTTATAGTTCTTGGTTTTAACTCATTGCTTTTTTATGGTGTCATTTAACTTCTTCCTTTTGGTTTTCCTGTAGAGGAAGGTACCTATATGAAGATTTAATAGATTTGGTTTCAACTTTCTTTACCTAACAATATTGATTGGTAATGCTGATTATTTCATGTTACATTACATTAGGTAGCATAATGTAATGAGCATATCTCATTGTACCACTTTTAGTGATACTAAGATTAAACAGTAGGTCAGACCATTACATCCTGAACCCTCATTGTAAAGTTCCCCACTAATCCTTTATCTAATGGTTTTATCTCTAAAGAACATTGCTTGAAACACTTCACATTTATTACTGAATTTTTTCTTTCTTTAAATATTAACTTTAAGGGATAACTGGATGGCTTAGTTGGTTAAGCATCCTCTTGATTTTGGCTCAGGTCATAAATTCAGGGTTGTGAGATTGAGCCCTGCATCATCGGGTTCCTTGCTGGGCATGGAGCCTACTTAAGATTCTCTCTCTCTCCCTCTATCACCTGTGCTCCCTCTCTCAAAAACTTTTTTTTTTTTTGACTTTTCATACTCACATTGATCTTTTTAGTCTTCAACACAGTTTACATAGAAAATGTAGGTAGGGTACCTGGGTGGCTCAATGAAGTGTCTAACTCTTGATTTCAGCTCAGGACACGATCTTACAGATCTTGTGATTTTGAGCCCTGTGTCAGGCTCAGCACTGAAAGTTGAGAGCCTGCTTGGGATTCTCTCTCTCTCCCTCTTTTTACCCTGAGCCTCCACTACTTGCATAAGCTCACTTTCTCTCTCTCTCTCTCCCCCCTCAAAATGAATAAATAAACTTAAAAAATGTAGGATAAATGCTGATTTCTTTCCATTGTCTTTTACCCCCAATCTCTTTTATGAGTATTGATTTGTCAAGTTTTTTTTTTTATTAAGTATATGCCAATCCATTGTAGTTATTATTTTTTTCCAATGATCCAATTGTTCCATATTTGGCCATATGGAAAAGTTATTTTTAAATTCCTGTGTCATTTTCATTTTCATCTTATTTATTATTTTTCAGCTTTATTGAGGTATAGGTGACATTTAGCAAACTGCACATATGTAGAGTGTAAATCAGATAAGTTTCCAGACCTGTATGTACCCATAGAATCATCATCATAATCAAAAGGATGAACATAATCATCACTCCCAACGTTTTTTTTTTCCTTAGTATAATCTCTTCTTCCAGAGTCTTATCACTAGACCCACTCAGCTGTCTATCCCCTTTGCCAGCCAACTACTGATCTATTTTCTGTCTCTCAGTGTTGCCTTTTAGAGAATTTGATGCAATTGAAATCATATCATAGTTTTTTTGTGTTTAACTTCTACTTAGCATGTTGGTTTTGAGATTGATCCATGTTGTGTCTGTTGATATTTCTTATTGCTGGGGAATGTCCATAGGGTGGGTAGAACATTTTTCTCTATCCATTCTCCAGCCAATTAGCATTTAGGTTATTTTCAGTTTTTTGGCTGCTACAAATAAAGCTGCCGAGAACATCTGTGTACGACATTTTGTTTGCTCACATGCTTTCATTTTCCTTGCATAAATGCCTAGAGGTGGAATTGCTAGATTTTATGGTACATGCATGTTTAACTTTTCAGAAACTGCCAAACTGTTTCCAAAGTGATTGAACAGTATTGCATTATCACCATCAGCGTAGGAGAATTACAGTTCTTCAACATCTCTGCAAACAATTGTTATATTCAGTTTGTTTTATGCTTAGGCATTCTAATAGGTATGTACCATGTATTCTGGTTTTAATTTGCATTTCCCTAATGACTGATGCTTTTCAGTACTTTTCATGTGATTATTTGGCATCTATATTTCTTCTTTGGTGAAGTCTCTATTCAAATATATAATTGTGTTTTGAGAATTCTTTAAATTCTGAAATCAAGACCTTTGTCAGATACATACATTGCAAATATTTTCTCCCAAAATACTACTAGTCTTTTCATTCTCTGAAAAGTGTCCTTCTAAAAACAGGAGTTTGGGGTGCCTGGAGTGGCTCAGTTGGTTAAGTGACTGATTTAGGCTCAGGTCACCATCTCCACAGTTCACAAGTTTGAGCCCACCATCAGGTTCTGTGCTGACAGCTCAGAGCTTGGAGCTGCTTCAGATTCTGTGTCATCCTCTCACTCTGCCTTCCCCTGCTCACATTCTGTCTGTCTCTCTCAAAAATAAGATAAACATTAAAAAAAAAAAAAAAGTTTTTTTAATGAATTCCAGTTCATCACTGTGTTCTCTTATAGGTCACGCTCTTGGTATTATAGCTATGAAATATTTCCATTTCAAGATGATAAATATTTTTCTGTTATGTTTTATTCTACAAGATTTATAATCTTAGGTTTTATGTTTATTATCTATATGAAATTAAAGTTTTGTAAATGGTGCAAATTATGGATTGAAAACTTTTTTAATGGATATTTACTTTCCAGTATCATTTGTAAAAAGATTCCCTTTTTTACCAGTTTGCCATTATGTCTTTGTTGAAAATCAGTGATCAGTATATATATATATATAAATAAATAGATCCATATATATATATATAAATAAATAGATCCATATATATATATACATATATATATATGGATCTATTTATGGACTATTTTATTCCATTTATCTACTTCTATCTTTACACCATTGCTAGTCTGTTTTGATTACAGTGACTTTATTATAAATCTTGAAATCATCCAGTGTTAGTTTTCCAACTTTATTCTTCTTTTTTCAATATTGTATTGGCTGTTCTAAGTCCTTTCCATCCCTCTCATGTGCATACATACATATATGTATATATACACCTACATACACAAATGTATATACATACATATATATTAGAGTCGATTTGTCACTCTTCATTTTAAAGAGTCTACTGACATTTTAAAAAAAATATTTATTTATATTTTGTTTTTTCTTAGGGGGCAGAGGGGCAGAGAGAGAAGGAAACAGAAAATCCCACACAAGAGCCTATGAGATTTTAATTGGGATATTATTTTTTTATGTTTATTTATTTTTCAGAGAGAGAGAGAGAGACAAAGTGTGAATGGGGGAGGGACAGAGAAAGAGGGAGATACAGACCCTGAAGCAGGATTCAGGCTCTGAGATGTCAGCACAGACCCAACGTGGAGCTTGAAATTATAAACCACCAGATCATGACCTGAGCCAAACTAGGAGGGTTAACCAACTGAGCCACCCAAGTGACCCAGGATTTCATCAAAGCTATAGTTTGGGTTAAATTGACATTTTAATGATATGAGTCTTCTTACCCATGGACATGGTATATTATTTCCTCATTTATTTGGGGCTTCTTTAAATTCTCTCAGCAATACTTTATAGGGACCAGTGTATAGGCCTTTTATAACTTTTGTCACATTTCCATCAAAGTGGTTCATATTTTTGATGCAGTTGTAAATAGTACTTTTATGTCAATATTTGCTTATTTGATGCTAGTATATAACACTACAATTTATTTCACTATATTGAGTTACTACTACTCTATAAAATTGCAAGCCTCATTTATTAGTTTTGGTAGCAGTGACTGATTCCATCAGCTTTCTACATAGTTTTACTTTTATATTTTGGATGCCTTTTTCTTCCTTTTCTTGCTTATTGCAGTGACTAAAGTCTTTAGTACAATATTGAATAGAATGGCACAGTGATTCTATACTTCCGATCTTTGAGGGAAAGCATTATCTTCTTTCGCCATTAAGTATGACGTTATTACTAAAGTTTTTTTGTAGATACATTTTATCAGGTTTAGGAGGTTCCTAGATATTCCTAGTCTGCCTCAAGTTGTCAAGTGATTTTTCTACAAATATTGATGTAGTGTTTATTTTTACAAATAAAGCAAGTGTGTACATGTGCAAATATAATTCTTTGTATCCAATTCTGTGCCTTGTGTTTTCACCTAAACCTACATCTACATGACTAAGAGACATCTCGTTTCTTTTTACAGCTGTATGCTGTCCAATATGTGGTTGTACTCATATGCCAATTTCTTATTGATAGATTTATAGATTGTTTTTAATTTTTGCTATTACTAACAATGTCATCATGAATAACATTTTGCGTAATTATTTTGTGTTCCTTCCAGGGTGTCTCTGGAATAGATTCTCTCAAGTGTGACTGATGACTCAAAGGTACGTAATGTCAATGGAATTTTTTTACATATAGTATTTTCAGCAATAACATAGATTGATGTCTATTTCTTTTTTTATCTGTGATATATATTACAAATATGTTTTCTAGTGTGTTACTATTATTTTTATTTTGTTTTTAGTGTCTTTGGCCATGTGGTTGATTTTATTGTTTTCCTCTTTCATTGGGTTTACCTTTTGAAGGACACTTAGTTGGAATGTTTTCTCTTTAGCTCTGTATTGAAAAGAGGTGCATCCTTGTTTTCTTCATATGTCCTTGTACCCTGTATTGTTGTTGTTATTATTATTATATTTCATTTATGCCTCTTAATCATTTAGAATTTGTCCTTTAGCTGCTGCTTTTATTGGTCCCTTGCGACTTAACAACAGAGTCCTGAGAGTCTGCAACAGAAGCAGCTCGCATACAACTTCTATAAAATAACCAGCTAGTTCCATGAGTTTACATTTCTGTCCTATTACAATGCCCATAAATAGCGACAACAAAAATAGTTGTCAGGAAAGAATCTTCGGAATAGTAAAAACAAAACAACAACAACAAAAAAACCTCCTCAGTATTATTTGACTTTTTAATTTTGTGAGTAGAATATATTTGGGTTCCTTTGATAGCTCTGTATCACCTGTAGAAGGTTTAAAAGGCATATTTTCACTACTGGATCTTATAGTTATTCAAGAAATCTGAGGCCAACTTGCATTCCCTTAATATTTATAATAAATCTTGCTAAAATAACAAAAGATACGGTTATGATTGATCAATGTTATTTGAACTCCTCATTAGACTGAGTATTCTGAATTAATGGTGAACACTTTAAAATCAAATTCTGTAATTGTGGTTCTCCTGGTAACCTAGAGAAGCAAACTATTAATTTCTTTAGGCTGTCACAATAATACAAGATTTTAAAAACAAAATATTAATCCCTCTGCTTTGCTTTATCTCTCTTTAAAAGCATTTCTGGCTTCCTCTGTAATGTCAATTATCAATAGACTAATTAAAACATAGTCACACATTCTATTTCCCAATGTTTATATTATAAAGGTCAACAAAATGGCACAAAGACTTTAACTGTCGTATTTATTTTTAAATTGCTGAGAAATAATGATACCGTACTCTGCATTCTATCTAAGTAATTTAGCAATTCTCTAAGTGGCACTCAAGCAAGGCAGGAGAGGGATAGTCTCTTTTCTGGGAAGCCTTTCTTTTCTGTCTCAAATTCAATTGAATTAACCCCTATGGAACTTACTCGAAGACAGGAATTAAGAGGAAAATGTTAGCAATGAAATGAATGTGCCTGTCTGACTCTTTGCCTCTTTCAAAATGAAGTGGCTCTGTGGAAATGATATTACTGACATGTTGTTTGGTGGAATAAATTAAAGATAAAGTAAAGTAAAATACAACAAGGGACTAAGCTATTTAAAGAATGGCACAATTAATGTTGGTTTAGTTTATTGGGTGTATATACACATATAGGTATGTGTATATATATAATATATAATCAAAATCACAAAAATGGTACCATTTTATAATTGTACAATTATATTTTAGAATCTTTATCTAATAACCTAATTTTTCTTGTTACAGCTTTTGCTCAATGTGTAGTTTGTTCGATATAAGTACCCCTGCTACACAGGTAGCATATCCTTTTGTTATTGTAGCTACTCTATGTCTTTCAATTTGAGACTTTAAACCATTTATATTTAGAGTAATTATTAAAAGTAAGGACTTACTATTACCATTGTGTCCATTGTTTTTTGATTGGTTTGTAGATTCTTGGTCCTTACTTCCTCTCTTGCTGTCTTTTCTTTATAAATTGATGATTTTTCGTAATGATATGTTCTGACTCTTTTCCTTTTATGATTTGTATATCTAATATATGTTTTCCTTTGAGATTACCATGGGGCTTTCATAATATAACTTATGGTTTATATCAGTGTATTTTATGCCAACAACAGCTTGACTTCAACTGCAGAAATATGTTCTATTTACTTGTCTACCCCCCAAATTTTATGTTTTTGGCATCACCATTTACATTGTTTTATATTATGTATACATTATACATAATACAGTAAAACCTTGGTTTGCAAGCATAATTTGTTCTGAAAAAATATTTGTAATCCAAAGCACTCGTATATCAAAGCAAATTTTAAGAACCATCGGCTCAGTTGTGATCATGCGATGCCGAGTATCACGTACTACTTGTATTGCAAGACATCACTCATTTATCAAGTTAAAACTTGTTACAAATGTTTCCTTGTCTTGTGGAACACAAGTTACTTGAAATCCAAGGTTTTTCTGTATTATAGCTATAGATTTTTTAAAAAATTCTCTTATACTAGAGATTGAAATTTAAAATGTGTTGTATATACTTATGTATCCATTGTCTCATTTTACTGCAACCAAATTTGGTGAATATGATTGTCAGTCTCAAAAAATTATGCATGCCAAAATGAAACTATTTGTCTAAACCTGTACTGAGAATCCTGGCAAAAGCCTATTTCATCTCTTGAACCCCAAAATTTATTCAAAGTTTTTATCTAAACCTTAGTGACTCAATAGTTTTTAAATGTTTGTTCTGTCCTATCCAGTTCTCTTTTTCCAAAGCACTCACCCCTGTCTCTGTTTGTGATATTATCTCCTTTTGCTCCAGTTATTCTGGAAAAAACTAATGATTTTATTACACATTCTTCTCCACAATTATGACTCATGAGTCCTTTAGACTTTAAACTTTGATGTGTACAACTAAGCTTTTAGCGTTTGCAAAATCTTTTTCTTTTATAAGCCCCGGGTTCTTAAAATTAGAAAACATGGCTTTCAGATTGCTCTTTGCCACAGATTTGTAGATGTCTACTGCAACATTGGTACTCCCAGGAATTTCTCTCATTAAGACAAGCAGTGATCTGCCAGTTGCCGAATCCTATGCATATGTTCAGTCCTTATTTTATTTGACCTCCCTGGCCTTTGGCACCATTAATGGCTCTGTACTTAAATTTACTCCTCCCAGGATATCTGTGAAAATGTTCCTTCTTTACTCTTCTATCTCCACAGACCACTTATTATAACTTTCCCTTTCAATTTGTGCACTCTGTATTGGTGTCTGAAAGGATTTTGTGTTCTGTACTTTGCTCCTCTTTTTTTATTTTTATTTTATTTTATTTTATTTTTTAAATCTAATTTATTGTCAAGTTGGCTAACATCTAATGAATACAGTGTGCTTTTGATTTGGGGGGTAGGTTGCCATGATTCATCGCTTACATACAACACTCTGTACTCGTCCCATCAAGTACCCTTCTCAATGCCCATCACTCATTTCCCCCTCTCCCCCACCCTCCCATCAACCCTCAGTTTGTTCTTGTATTTAAGAGTCTTTTATGGTTTGCCTCCCTCTTTGCTCCTCTAATTTAGATATCCTGCCCATGATTTCAGCTGTCATTTGGTACCTAGATTTCTAGCACAGATCCCCTAGAGTTCCTATGCAGAAATGCAGCAAATGGCTATTGTTTTTTTTTTTTTTTAATAAATTTTTGGTTTTTTTGTTTGTTTGTTTTGTTTTGCTTTTGGCTTTCTTGTCCCACTCAGGTACTGGCAATGCTGTATCTGATATGATCTGGCTCTGGTACCTGTCCAAACTTATATCCTGTCATTTTTACTTTCTAAATTATGGTTAAACAACACCAAACTACTTTAGGGCTCTGAAATTGCCCCACTCTATAACTCCTTCATGTTTTTACACAAAATCCTTCATTCGTTTGTAACACCTTACCTACCACTTCTTACTATGGGACATTGTAGTATTTATCCTGTAATACTAATTCTGATGCTTCCTCCTCTATGAATCCTCCATAGACTTTCTCAGTCAAATTAAGTATTTTTTTTCCATAAGCTCCCTCTTTGTACCTCACATATAATCATTGGTATAGCAATTATTATATTGTTTTATAATTGTTTGTTTTCATATTTTTTTCTGTACCAGATTTAGAGGTCATTTAGGGTAGCCATAATGTCTTTTATTTTGATATTTCTAAAGTCAAACATCAAGAACTAAATAGGATAGGTAGTTAATACATGTTGGCTAAATGAATGAGTGGTATTTAGTTGATGTGGCCTGTTTTACACATTGAACTAAATGTACACTGACTTCTTCACATGTGTTTTCACTCTCTGTCATTCCCTATGAGTAGAGACTAGTTTTTCTATGAAAACTCATGATGAGTATGGTATTGTATGCAATCAGTCACTGATTATGGTTAGATGATGAATTGTTTGTTGGAACTATGTTTTGATAACAGATCTTAATAACATATCTTCAGTTTAGGGATACAACTGCTTCACTTCCAAGAAGGGAGTAAGTAAAAGCCTGCACATATAGGCCTGGTTGATCTGCTCCGAATCCAATCTACCCATGTGTTAGCAAAATTGAAGATAACACAGTACAAAGAGTTTACATGGACAATTTTAATTCTTAAGACTCATTATCATTTTTAATTTTAAAAACTATTAATCTTGATTGCTAAGACCTTAATATTCAAGAATGAGTCATCTTTTCTGTAACAAGGTATGGGTATCTTCAAAAATAATTAATTCCGAAAAAGTAGGTATAGCTTAATGTCTTGGAAATATCGGTGTTTCTCAAGCAATAGTATATTAAAGATATATTAGTGTATATATTAGATGAATTATGAAAATATATATCTAACTCACACTCATGTTTATCAATAAATATGTACCATACACTAATATTTTATATGTACGAATATAGGAATAGACATATCCTCATAAAAATGGGGAAATGTTCTTAAGGATTCAGTTCGAAACTCCTAAATATCCTAATAGTGTTTTGATTAGTAGGGTTTCTAGTTGATTATTTGTTATTTATGTAAAGAGAGGGGGGATAAAGTACTTATTAAAAAGTATCTTCCTTTTAACAAGTAATTTTGCTAAATTGTTTAATCTTTACTTTTATAGTTTTATCAGTTTTCATCCCTATCACAAATCCTAATAGAACTAAAAATGATTTCAGAAATATTAAAACACAGAGTTACATATATCACAACTAGTTTATGCAGTAAAGAAATAAATTAAGTCAGAAGTTAGAAAATTACAACTGAAAATAGGAAAGGAAAATGCTTTAACTGGGGTCATGATTTTGTTTTTACTGTAAATTCTAATAATGTATTACTAAAATTGATGGCAGTCAGGGAGAGGATAATCTGTACAGGACTGGGGAGAGAATCTGCTGTCTAGGGGGAGTGTGGGGAAGCCACAGCAGGATGGAACAATCGGGCTTCTAAGCTGAATGAACACACTGTGGGATGTCAGTTAAAAGAATGTGGTAATAGTCCACACAGAAGGCCCAGAGGCAAATGCAAACATATTTTATCCAAGAACTTTCACTCTGGGACACCTTTGGAGTTTTATATAAAGTAGTGTATTGGACAGTGTTTAGTTCATTTTATTTTTTTAAATTTTGTTGTTTTTATCATCAGTATTATTAATATGTAAAAGAACTCATGTATCTAAATAAGCATATGACAATGTAAAACAATACAGCGCTCTGTTAGCTTATATTCCAGAAATCTCAGATAGGACACATGGTTTTCCTTTTCACACCTACAGTAAGTTTCTTCCCAGGGTCTACTGTAATGCCTTTAGTTGTTAAGACTTGTTTATGGTGACGTTTCATGGCTCCTTTGTGTCCCCAATCTCATTATTCCTCTTTCCTCTCTTCCTTGCTCCTTATGCTACATTTGCCCCTCCCCATCTTTTCCTTGCCCTTCTCTGCCCTGATTCCTGCTACTGAAGACTGACATTTATAGACTGGTCAATCAGGTTCTCTTGTTCTTGATTTCCAAATAGATTTTGCCAGTGGGTGGCGTGGGCAGGAGAGCAGGATTTAGGAAGTAAGAGACTGTGTACTTGTTCCACTAGCTGGTTTCCTCCACTGCACCACCGTGATTACATTCCAGAGCACCAGATCCTCTCCGAAGCCCCCATACGGTGGCTCTCGCTTCCTCTGGATTCTGGCAACAGCACTCCCTCCATTTACCTCTTTAGGTCTAGAGCGGGTATGTCTCCTTCAGCTGACTTTTATTCCCTTAACTTCTCTTAGCCTCTGGGTTCATATCCCCTTCATTACACTGTTTTCAGTGACCCCCTTTGAGTGTGTCATTTTTTTTCCTGTCAAGGTAGGGCTGATACATTTTCTCCAACTTCACATGTGGGTACTAATTTCAGATTTCTTGGAACTGGTATAGCTTGCCTGGCTATGGCTGTGGTGCCCTCTCCATTTGTTCTTCTTTCAATTTTTTTTCCTTTAATTCGAATTAGTTAACATATAGTGTAATATTAGTTTCAGGAGTAGAATTTAGTGATTCATCACTTACATACAGCACCCAGTGCTCATCACAAGTGGCCTGCTTAACATTCATCTCCTATTTAGCCCTCCCCCACCTACCTGCCCTCTAGTCATCTATTTAGCCCTCCACCAGCTACCTCCCCTCGAGCAATCCTCCGTTTGTTCCCTATAGTTAAGAGATTCTTTTGGTTTGCCTCCCCTTCTTCCTTTTTCTTTCCCTTCCCCTATGTTTATCTGTTTTGTTTCTTAAATTCTGTATATGAATGAAATCATAATATATTTGTCTTTCTCTGAATAATTTTACTTAGCATAATGCTCTCAAGGTCCATCCATGTCCTTGTAAATGGCAAGATTTCATTCTTTGTTAAGGCTGAGTAATATTCCATTGTGTATATATGCCATATCTTCTTTATCCATTCATCAGTCAATGAACATTGGGCTGTTTCCATAATTTGGCTATTGTTGATAATGCTGCTATAAACATCAAGTTCAGTTCTTTTTAGACATACCCCCCAAATTGTCTCCCATGTAGCATTTCTCAATAAACTTCCCCTTGGTTTTAGAAACCTTTGTTGTTTTGTGTTGGTTTGGTTTTACAAATGCTAATGTAGGTTTGACTCTTATTGAAGAGTCCAGAACATAATACATGATGTGTGAGAAAGTTATTATCAAAACAACTCCTAAAACTCTCATTAGCAGAATATGCTTAGATGCTTAGAAAAGTAGAGTGAATGCCATAAACAATGTGCAGAGGCAATTATGAATATTAGCCTTTTATTGAAACCTAAGATAGGCTGGGTTCTTCCAACATGCTTATTTTTTAAAAAGCTGAAGTTCAGCAAAGTGTAAGCAACGATCAATTCTGTCATTCTTTCACCCTTAAGCAAGAATCACCTAACCACAAATATTTAATACTTATTCCCTGTCAGCAGCGCCTAGAGCGGCACTGAACAGGCGAGGGTCTCTGCCAGCTACTCTGCATCTCAGGTGTGCCTGACGTTGCCCCTCCCTCACTTCAGTCCTCTGCCACATCCCATTTTCTTCTTCTTTTTTTTTTTACATCTATATGTTTATTTGTGATTCATATTCTCCTTTATGAACATTCCATTTCTGATAATATATTCCAAATTCCTCAGGTTAAGCATGTAAACACTGCTTTGTTAACTTATTAGGGCATTATGTACATGTTTTTCACATTTGTGGTAATGTAATATTTTAGATTATTTCAATCGAGAAAAGCAGACTCTCGAATAATGGATATAAGAAGACTGCAATGGAGAAGTAACAGAAAAAGAAATCCAAGAACCAGATGCATGGCCAATTCAAAGATTATAAAAGTCAGCGTTTTTGTTTTACCAGGAATTTGGAGCTCTTGTCATTCTCTATGTATATCACTTCAACCACAATGATTGTATTTCATTATTTCTCTTCTGTTCTCTGTGTCTTGGTGCTTGTTTATTCAGAGCTTTTGCTGTCCCATAGCTCCAACATACCATCTTTCCTTTTTTTTTTTAATAGTTTATTGTCAAATTGGTTTCCATACAACACCCAGTGCTCTTCCCCACAGGTGCCCTCCTCCATCACCACCACCTCTTTCCCCCCTTACCCTTCAACCCTCAGTTCATTTTTAGTGTTCAGTAGTCTCTCAAGTTTTGCGTCCCTCTCTCTCCACATCCCGTTTTCAACCAGAAAGGGACACAGACTGCTGCAATCCTCCTTCCTCCTTTCCTCTTTCTTCAGGCGTGATCTTCCATGCCATGTGGGATATAAGAAAAACTTTATTTTTGAAAATTGCCTCCTTTTCACTATACATTTTTATTTGTATTTCTCTAATCAACTCATGTGTTGCTCTCTGATGGTTTTGCTCTGCTTTATCCTAAAGCAGTGTCACTCCTAACGGGCTGCGAACTGCACAGAAAGAAGCAACTGGTTAAAAAACAGATCGTGGTCAGAACATGGTGCCTTAAGCATCTCCTGACTTAGCACAGTAGTTCTGCTGTTCACACGTAAGAACATTACTGCATTTTAGTTACCTTTTAGGAAATGGGTCTTTTGGTTTGATATGTAATTATAGGTTATAATTTATGAAACAAAACAAAACAACAACAACAACAAAACAACTGGGAGATAGGCTCCAGGTAAGCATTTTAATGCATATCATTTGACTTTTCAGGAGGAGATCAGGAATGGATTACTGTAAGCGGAGATGCTTAATCCCCCCCCCCCTTTTTTTATTACAATGTTTATTTTTTTCTTTCTGTTGTCAGAAACAGTGACATTGCAAATTAGGGGATGGCAATAGCAAGTTGGGGAGACCTATGCACAGATTTTGCACATTTCAGAGCAGCAGTTGAATTGAGACAAATGTTACACGTGTGTATCCTAAATTGAGCTCTGCATCTCTGAAACAAGGTTGAGAAAAACTTGAGTAACAGTTTAGTAATTTTTTTTCCTAAATACACAGGGCCAGAAGAGCACACTAGAGGCAACATTTCTGAACCCCCGGACTCCAGTAAGAATGAAACTAAATAATTTCGAAACAGATAGTTATTTCCGCTCCTAAAATATACCCAGGAAATGAGAATCTACCCTTTGGTAACTAGTTCCACTATCTCACAGTCATTATGCCAATATGTACTATTAAGAGGCCTAAATGCACACATTACTGACACAATGGGCTATAATTGTGCTTTTGAAACTGCTACACAATATCCAATCTATGATTATTTAGGGAGTTTACATCTACCCATTATTGATGCAACAGCCCTTAATAGCACCTTTGTTGTCAGAAGGGGTTGTGTTGCTTAATATTCCCAGCATTGTTTGAAATAAATTGGTAGAATACCACAAACAGTGGCAAGATTTCAGATATTTACATGCAAGTATTATGTTCCGCACTTAAAATCGAATTTACACACTATGTAGCTAGAGGAAGACTTCAATATTTTGGAATATTTTTGAAAACCATTCCAATTCAACAGAAGGATTCAGTATAACCAGAGCATGAAATAAACATTGATACACAAGCCACAGTATGAGGAACTATGGTTAGTTAGGATGTTTTTATATGCTACATATCAAACACTTAAGAAAAAAAAAAGGCATACTGAATTTTGTATCATTCTCTTTATAATCCTGTTTTAATTGAGATATAATGGGCATAAGATTGTGTACATTAAAGTATACAATATATGGATTTGACACATATTCCTTATAGTCTTTATGTAGCAAAATTTATCTAGAAAAAGTGTATTTGTGTCAGTTTTTTATTATACTTCATCAAGACCAACATAAGTTAGAGAATCAGGTGTGAAAATCCAGTAAAGGAAACTTTGCTGCCATATATTTGTTCCTAGGTAGAAAGTTACAGGCTCATGAAGCAAAGAGTTGAATAGTGGATATTCTGAAATCTATACTGTTGAGAATATTAGCTTTTTTCCTCGAGTATTGTATTTAATTCACAGATTTTCTTTTGAATTTTCTCTTTTGAAATTTTATGTTTCTGGAGACACAAACCAGTGATCACCAATGAGTTTTGGTATGATATACCAACATCCAGAAGGTAGTTCTAACTGGTAGTGATAAAGAACAAAAGGTCTTACAAAAGAGAGAGAGAGAGAGAGAGAGAGAGAGAGAGAGGAAAGAAGAAGAAGAAGAAGAGGAGGAGGTGGAGGAGGAGGAAAAGGAAAGGAGGAAGAAGGGAAGGGAACATGAGTGAAAGGAGAGAGAGGAGAGAGAATAATTTGAGTTGGCAGTTTGGTAAAGATGATCAGAAAATACTCCTAAAATTAAAGTTTTATTTATAGTTGTTTAAGTTCTTGGGGATCAGAGACTTACTACCAACACATATAACTTCCCCCCCACCCTCAGTGAATCACAAAGTTAAATATAAATACTTCATACTGATTTACTCAGATACCTTTTTTATAGCTGTTAAAATTTCATGTTTTTGTATAGATTTTTAAAGATATTAGTTTTTTGTTACTTTTTAAATTTTATTTTCTTAGTATTTAGAGGCTCAAGTTTAATTAGCTTGTTAGCTTCGTGAGTTTCCTTCTCTAACATTTCAGAAGTACATAAACCCACAAAGTAAGAAAATAAGCAATAAGTGGAATAATTAATGCAACACATTGAAACTAATTTTAATTTATGTTGTTCCCCAATTCTTACTGGGGAGTAGAGAACTCAAAGTTCTAGAGGTTGAAATACTCCAGTTCCAGTTAATTTTGAATGTATTGTAGAACTCAGAGTTTCTGTAAATTTGCAAATTTAAGTCTTAAAATATTTCTTACTTTTTAATGTTTATTTTTGAGAGCGCGAGAGAGAGGCAGAGAGAGAGGAATACACAGAATCTGAAGCAGGCTTCAGGCTCTGAGCTGTCAGCACAGAGCCTGATGGGGGCATGAACCCATGAACCATGAGATTATGACCTGAACGGAAGTCAGATGTTTAACTGACTGAGGCACCCAGGTGCCCCTGTATTTTTTTTATTTTTAAAGTGAATTTTAAACTTCCAGATGGGAGGAAATGGAGTAGATACACTTTTCCAGATTCCTCCTGCTAAGTACAACCAAAAAACATTGGCGTTATATATGAAACAAACAGATGATGACTCTGAGAATTATAGAAAAGAAAAACTAGTTAGAGAACTTAGTATCCTCAGAACAACATCTTAGAGTTGGAGATGAAGAAGCCAGCAATCCAAAAATGCCAGTAAGTGCAGACAAAAACTACAACTGTAAAATTCTGCTCTCTCTAGCAAAAGGACCAGGAAGAGGTAATCTATCCTTATAGAAAATTCCTGGACAATAACTTCTCCACGTAAACACCACAGAAAAAACTCCTGTCCCTTCTCTACTCATGCCAGCAAATGCCAGGTAGGGAGTATAATCTACTACTCTGTCCAGGCTGTATGTAACAAGGCACTACAAAGCCCCCCACTGGGGTCATGCTAGAGAAGGCAAAGTAGGGAGCTGAGATTACCATCTCCATCAAGTAGGCAAATCCCACTTCTGCCTCTTTCCCGCATGTTCTCACGGTATGAATGGAGATATGTGTGGAGGATGGACTTCTACTCCCATTGACAATAAGGAGTTGCCATCTTCCCCACTACTGAAGTGGTTCCAGAAGACCTAGTGGAGAGTCAGGACTTTCACCACTTGCCCCAGTGTCCTCTGCCCCACCCCACTCCACAGTCAGTGAAGGCCATGTGGGAAGAGTGCTGAGGTGCTCTTACTACACCCCTCCAGCCAGGGCGGGCTCACTGGAGGTTTGATGAGAAGCTACAACTGTCTCTCATGACCGGCATTTACAAGGAGCCCTCACGCCTTGTGTGTCAGTAAAGACCAAATGGGATACCCAGACTTCCTGCTTCACTTGGGAATAATAAGGCAATCTTCCCTCTTTCTCTGCCTGAATGCTACTGTAAGAAGCCAATTAGAATATAAGGTTTAAATAAAATTCAGGGTTTAACGATACATTATCCAAAATGCCTGTGTTTCAATTGAGGATCTCTTTTGTCATACTAAGAACAACAATGTATCAAAAAGGAAAATCAATAAGATGCCAACTTGAGATAATAGAGAAGTTAAGATTATCTATCAAAGATTTTAAATAGCCATAAAAAATATTGAGTGGGCATTTATAACACACTTAAATTAAAAAAAAAGGTTCAGCAAAGAAATAGATATCTCAGCAAAGAAATTAAAGGTATGACAAGAAAACAACTGGTCATTTAAAAATGACAAATACAATAACCAAAAGGAAAAACTCAAAGGATAGGCTCAGAGCATAATGAAAGAAGGAGAGGAAAGGATTCTCTGAATTGATAGAAAAATGAAAATTGTACATTTGAACAAGATAAAGGGAATAGACTGAATGAAAATAGAGATTCAGGGACGTGGGGTACAATAGCCAGAAATCTAAGATTCATCTCATCAGAGTTTAGGACAGAGAAGAGAAAGAAGGTGCTCTTGTTGACTTTGTCTTTGTGTGGTCTGTAATGATCGACTATAAAACCATTCTTCGATGAGTTTCTGTTCATAGGCATTCTGTGCTTCCAGTTGGACAGGATGTCCCTACAGAAGTTTTCTTTAATTCTACCCAGAAACTGATAATTAAAAAAAATTTTTCTTTCAAATTTAGTTTCATTCTGAACTGTCATGAGACATAGTGCCATTTACTTTTGCCCCCCAACCAGAGCTCAAATAACTTTTCTAGTCACCTCTTTGTGCAGATAGAATCTTTCACTTTAATATTTCTTAAAGGAAGCATGAATGAATAAGTGAATGAACATTTAGAAACACAAGATAATATAATAGTATAATGTAATTTTAATACCGATCCTAATAAACTTATTGAGAATCTAATATTTTTTTTCATTTACTGTAATAAAAGGAAATACCTGTAGAAATAACCAATTTTAAAATAATTTTTAAAACCTAATGAAGAGATAATTGACTTGCCACATAGTATAACTTATTATAAATTCACAACAATAAGGGCATTATAGAACTGGAACAAGAATAGTGAGATCAATGAACGAAAGGTGAAAGTGAGCAGGCAACCCCAATGACATTTAATAATTATTAGCATAAGATGAGAATGGCAGTTTAAATAAGCAGAAAAAGAGCTGATTAATCAATAAATGGCATTAAGGCAACTAATTAGCATTTTGAGGAATACATATCGTTATTCTATATTTATACAAAAATAAATCCCAGATCAATTCAATTTTTTGTTGTAAAATACTAAAACCAAACTGAAATTTATATAACATAAATAATGTTTTATGTAACCTTTATAGAAAGGATGATATTATGGGAACGATACTTACACAGAGAACTCTAGGGAGCTAGTTGTTACATCTTAATTTTTTTTCTTATTTTGAACTAATTCTTAGTCTATTGATAAGTTGCAAAATTAGCACATTGTATTAGGATATTCCCATCAATTAGCTTCCTCAAATGATAATGTCTTAGGTAAACAGTACAACATAAAAAGTAGGAAATTAACATTGACATACTACTAGTAACAGATTTACTTACTTTATTCAAATCTTTACATTTGTTCTGTAAATGCTCCTTTTCTGATTCAGGATTCAATACAGGTAGTCAACCTTGTGTTTAATCATGTTTTGTTAGTCTCCTTAATCTGGAATATTTTTCAGTCTTTCTTTGGTTTTCATGACCTTGGCACTTTTGAAAGTACTGACAAAATATTTTGTAGAATCTCTCTCAAATTCGTTTTATCAGGTTTTCTCATGGTTAGATTGAAATTGTGTATTTTTGGCAAGAATATTTCAGAAATGATGTGCTTATTTCTTGTTTCTATTTATAATATTGTCTACTGGTTTTAGTATCCATAGGTGACTTTTTCCTAGAAAAAGTTTTACTCTTTTATTAATACACCAAATCATAGTTTTCTATTTCCATTTTTCCTTCTATATTTATTAATTTGAAATTCTACCATAAGGAAGTGCTGCATATTTCCTCTATATAGTTATTTATTCAATTATTTATTTATTTCTGTTTGGATTCATGGAGACTTATACTATGTGTTATAATCCATAACTTAATTATTTTGATGCTCATATTGACTCACTTTTGTCTATTGGTATTTTCTTCAAGTTGGTTTCTGTCAGATAGGTTTTACTAGATGGATGTAGAAAATTTGAATATATTTGAAAAACATTAAACAAAAATTTAAGACAAATGAGTAAGTGGTAAAGGCTCTTCAATAAAAAGGAAAAACAATTTAATAACTTTAACATATACATGTTCTTACATATAAAATAATAGAAACCAATAAAATATGTAAAGCATCCAAAATCAACAGGTATCCAAAAATTAATAGATAATTATAATCTGTTTACAGATTTAATCTGAGTGCATTTTTATAATAAAGGAAATGCACGGACATCATGTAATGTAATTTTTAAATATTTAATGTGGAAAATATTTTCAGCAAGATAATAATCTATATTTTCAGACTTATGAAAGCAAATGCTGGCTGATAATTATGGTGAGGAGTATAAATTGCTGCAAACTTTTGGAAATAAGATAATACATATTAAAAGTCCTAAATTATGCTATTATATTTCTGGAAATATTTTCACAGGAAATAATCATAAGATTATGTAAAAGTTTAGGTAAAATGATTTTTACTCCAGGGTTGTTTATTGGCAAGTGTTGGGCAAAGGTCAAATATTCAAACTGAAGAGATTAAGTAAATATATCATAATGTAGCAACACCCGAAGTTACAATGTTAGACCTTTTTCCCCAATGCAAGTCACCAAGAGTAGAATCCACCAACACAAACGGAGTTGGTTAATGGGTTTTAGTTCAGGACGGCTCCTCCCCAGTAGCTGGAAGGAAGTCCTCAGAAGAGAGCCTCATTGAACAGGAGTTCCAGGGTTTTTTAAGGGTTTTGGCAAGACAAAATAGGTCATCATGTAGTTAACCAATTACAATTTACAGCATTTCATTGTAGCCATTTATATTGTAATACACAGAGGTTAGTTTCGGTGGGAACCTATTATTTTAAACTTCTTAGTCTTTTAAAATGACCAGTCATGGAGACACCTAAGATATCTAGGTGTCTAGGGGCTAGGTGACTTTAACCTCATCTTGGACTTTGCCTCGGCCAGGTCTTATGGAAAGGGTGGGATTGCTTAACAGAGTCTTGAAAAACAAGTTAAACTTTAGGTCACAATGTTTGTTATCCAGTTACATTCTTAGGGTCTTTCCAGAGCCCAGTTGCTCAACCTTTAATTATTTACCAGAATGGGAGTGGGACAGTGAAACAATGGTTAGTATTTTAGGGTCCAGTTTTACCTGAGTGGGTAGGGTTTTACAACAATTGAAAGCTATATATAAACATCAGCAGTGGTTATTGAGTACTGAAATTATGAATGATTTTAATTTTCTTCTTTTTGCTTATCATTATTTTGTGTATTTTTATGTATGTTTAAAACTTTTTAATGAGGTAAAAATACAATGGCTCAAAAACTCTTATTCTGATAGGAAAAAAATTCTTTAATATATATTGCTTCATCTATGGAAAAAAATAATGTTAAAAATAAAGTTTATCTATACGACCAAACTGAGATTTCCATAAATATGCCTTCATATGATTGATGAAAGTTCTTTACAAGTAAATGAAAGTATATATATCTTTATTAATGGAGGGCTCTTTTGGAGAGACTAGTGACATATCTGTGTGCAATCAGAACTGTCTTTTGATTATGTGATGATTGAATCATTCATAACTCTATGCACCAATTTAAAGACCTTTTGCTATTGAGTTGAAAAAAATCCATGTACAAAATCTTCTGGCTATTAATTATGTTGGAGGGTAACCCATTCTGAGAAATGAGTCACTTGTCTTAGAAGCTCACATTGTGGTAATAAATGTCTGCAGCCAGCACTTGACTGGGAGATGGCAAAATCATAAAAATGAGCTTCTATTCTCTTGTGATTCCTGATGACTTTTCTCCGCGTTCCGTCTTTCACTTCCCTCCCTCATCCTCATGCTATAAATGTTATCTGTAATCAGGAGGGAAGGGATGGATGCACACCACAGGCTGTCACCTGAGTGATTGCGGCATTTAGACACTAATAATACCTGGAGGTATTCAGGATAAAAGAAACGTCCTATAATGTTTTTCTTTCAAAATACATATATAATATAAAAAATCAGTAATGCATGAATTTTTCTTCACCTTCTGGCAAAATGTCCATTTTTAAGGTCATCTAAGGTGAGCTATTTAATTCAGCCAATCTTTCAACCTTCCATCTCTAGTAGACCATTTGGCGATGTAATTCTCAAGACTGTCATGTTCAGCAATTGGACTGGACAGAGCCTTATTAGAGAAGGGCTTTTCCCTGATTAATCACAATCAGTTCCCATGTTCTCAAGAGCACTGGAAATCTGTGGAACTAGTTTTCAGAGACACTCGAGTCAGATGTTCTTATCAGAAGTGGTGCTTTTTATACCCACAAAATTAGAACCTGGAATTCATTGTATTACTGTTCTATGAAACTAAGCTCTTTTGCTATCAATTTAAAAGTTCATAAAGCATGTATAACTTTTTCCCCCTATTTGCATTCTAAATAAAATAGTCTGTATCCTTAGTTTTATAGAGTTTATGCCTCTGTGGTTTATACCATATAGTCTGGATTTTCTACACAAAATAATTACTTGCTTGCTTAATCAAAATATAAATTTTAAGATAAGCTATTTTGGTGAAACTGAATATAATTTAGAATTATTTAAGAAACCACAGTAGCATTGCATTTTGAACATTAGGCTTTTAAATTTTATTTTGGAATAAATCCATAATATAAATTTATATAATGTCAGTCCAATGATTATAATGACCACTCGGTTTTATTCCAAAATACCATTCAATGTCAGTTGCAATATTAGTCTTTAGATATTATAATGAATTGGACAACTTACAATCACACTGATTTCTATAGCATAATTATAGATGCAAATTAAAGTAGTGTTTATGACACCCACATACAGAAGACAGAAAAGATTTAAAACACTGATTTCAGGGGCGCCTGGGTGACTCAGTCGGTTGAGTGTCAGACTTTTGATTTTGACTCAGATCATGATTGCATAGTTTGTGAGTTCAAGCCCTGCATTGGGCTCTGTGCTGGGAGTACAGAGCCTGCTTGGGATTCTCTCTCTTTCTCTCTCTCTCTGCCCATCCCCTTCTCTCTCTCTATCTCCCTCTCTCAAAATAAACTTTAAGAAATAAATACAAAATTAGAAAAATAAAATATTGATTTCATTGTATCCTAGTGGACACAAAACAACACATAATAAACCTGAGGCTAATAGCTGTTTCTGTTTGATTGTTTTATCAATTTATAGATTTTTATATTAATGTTTTTCAAATACTATGCAAACCTATGGTTCAAATATCTGAAACTCTAAATAAGTATGTAAATGAAAGCTCTCTCTTCCAATTTTGTCCCTATCTGTATCGTCATCTTCCTTTCCTCAGTTTAACCACTGTTGTTGGTTTACTGGAGACTCTCTGAGGATTCGTATATGAGCAAATGCGTTTCAAAGTATTTTCACCTTTTTTTCTCAATAGTAAAGCACTTTGATATACTTCTAATACCTTCTACCCCTTTCTTTCTTCACTGAACAGTGTATCTTGGGCATTTTCCCTGCAGAGCTTTCTCAGTTTTTATTACTACTGAATAGTCTGTTAAATTGATAGGTGTGTGTGTATAAAATTAGTGTTCTCCTTTTGGGTTTCTAGGTTGTTTCAATTATTTGGCTTTAGCAAACACTGCTACCATCAGTAAAACAGTACAGATATTCCAATTGTGTATGAGTTTATCTGTAGGATAATTTATACCTAGGAATAAAATTTCTATTTAAAACTGTATATGTACTTGAAATTTTGGTAATTATTACCAACGTTTCCTTAGAGTAAATACCAATAAACATTCCTACTAAGAAAAGTATGAGAGTTCTTATTTCCCTACAGTGTCTCTCACTAAGTGTATTACCAACATTTAGATCTTCCTAACCAGTGAGATTTTGATGGAAAAATAAGATCATATGTAAACATACATGTATGTGTGTATCATATATATGTGTGTGTATATATATATTATATATATGTGTGTGTATATATGTATATATATATATATAGTTAGTATTTGAATTTCTTGGTTTAGCATTTCCTGGATCTTATTCTCAAAATTTGGTTTGTCCTTCTGGAAATATGGTGCTTCCCTGAGGGTTTATAACTTGAACAATGCAGAGGAAGCAAATCAGTGAGGCTTATAAAATTTCAAAATTCAGTTCTCTGAAGTTAATTGTTTCATCTAGCAATGCTCTTATTTTTCTTTTCCCTAATATATCCCCGTGACATGACACTCTCTCATTAGTAACAGGGGTTTGCTACAGCAATTGTTCTTAAGCGTGGGAAGACAAAATAATTCCCCCAGGGCTTGCATGAGAATCTTGGTGAAATAGTAACAAAATGTGCAATTAGAATTTCTTCCACCAAGAATTCGCATGCCCTGCCTTATTTTGTGTAAGGATATGACAAGCTAGGTGTGACTGTCCTTGTTTGGGCAATTACATTTTTTGCAGAGAATAGACCTTTACCTACATAAGTCTGGGAGACAAGGTGGTCAGTATAGAGCAATAATATACTGGAGAACCTGACAGAAATATGTTCATGAAGTTACTAACACTGTGGACAGTAGTCAGTGTAAGATGAAAAATGAAAGTGTAAGTTTCATGAAAATAGGACTTTCTTCACTAACTCATCTTCATCAATTAGAACTGTGCTTGCCACATGACAGTTGCTTCATAATAGGATTATTTCAGAAATGGCTTAACTATAATGTTACAGTATGGTAGGAAGCAACAGAAAAGGTTTTTTAAAGATGCCGACTTGGGTTCTAATCCTGGGTCTGTGTTTTCTAGGTATTCTAAGCCAGATACTACATTCTCTGGGTGTCAGATGCTCATCTCTAAACTGAACATACTAATACCTGTATTATAGTCTATTCATAACTATGCTAGAAATAAAACCTCATCCTGTAGTTTTCTCAGGTCCCAAGCTGAAGAATTACAATACATATCTTAAACCAGCAACTTCCAGACCAAGCAAATTTGCAAGGATTCTTCAAATGGAGGGTATGTAGGTTTTGCCTATCCTGGGTACCAAACAACCTCATTCATAACCATATTAATACAGTTAGGTAAAAAATTAACAATTAAACAACTGATTGGATTTATTATTCTCCAAGAAGGTTGTAGTGGGATAGGCATCCCTTCTTTGGCAATGCAGCCTCGTCCAAGCTTCCCAAAGGGTTTCTCTGTGTTTAACCTTCTAAGGTCTGCTTAACAGTTTTCACACATTGTAAATAAGTCTCTGGTATGCTCAGACCCAGGAGTATACTGACTGAGGTTTATTTTAAGAAAGAATCTTGATTTTCCTAGAAGTACTGAGAGGGCTTTACAAAACCCTATCTTATCTTTTAAGTAAATACCATGCATTTTTAGCCTTATTCCCAATCTCCCAAGACTAAAGAAATTAAATATCAAAATTATATTTAACTGACATTAAGGCTTCAATACATATCAACACATGGTAGCGCATTTGTTGAAGTGACTTACCTCTTGTCTTTTTAAATCACATTTAAAGATATGAGCTTTTATTTTTTTCTAAATTTAATGTATTTGGTGTTATTTATAACTTTCCATTCTTTTTTAAGTAAGTTTTTAAATGTTTTTTTTTTTTTTGAGAGAGAGATAGAGAAAGACAGAGTATAAGCAGGAGAGGGGCAGAGAGAGAGGGAGACACAGAATCTGAGGCAGGCTCCAGGCTCTGAGCTGCCAGTACAGAGCCCGATATGGGGTTCAAACTCATCAACCATGATATCATGACCTGAGTCAAAGTTGGACGCTTTACCAACTGAGGCCCCCAGGTGCCCTATGTTTTTTTTTTAATAACTGTTTATTTATTTATAAGATAGAGCACACAAGCAAAGAGTAGCAGAGAGAAGGAGACAGAATCTGAAGCAGGGTCTAGGCTCCAAGGTGTCACTACAGAGCCTGATGCGAGGCCTGAATCTACAAACCATGACATCTTGACCTGAGCAGAAATTGGATACTTAATCTACTGAGTCACCCAGGCACCCCTAGAACTTTCTAGTTGCATCCTATATTTTCTCTGTATAATTATATATCATGTTTTCAATGAAGTTTCATAGAAATTGGTAGGAAGACACATAGAGAATTATATAAAAAGATGGCTCAGAAAATAGAATATACCTAAAGTTTAAAAAGCATGTGTACTTGTGAAATCCTGCAAAAAGAAGCAGGATTAGAATTCCTTTCGCGTTTATGATTATCTTTATTTTAAGATGCTTCTGCTTTTAGCTAGCAAGGCGGTGTGTTTACCTGTATGTGTTGACATCAAAATGATATCAGATACTTAAAAGCATATATACAGAGAAAAAGCATGATTTGATATTTTGTCTGCCCTCTTCAGTACATAGAAAGGCAGAGTTTTTGTTAAGAGTTTTTAAAATGAGATTTTTTTGGATACATAAACAGTAAAAATGCACAAGTCCATCCATGGACCATATTCCCTATTTTAGATTCTCACTGCCTTCAGAGCCCATCTCTAGTTGTTAAGTCAATTATGTGTATCACTAGTGGCTCAATCAATTAAAAAAAAAAAAGGTTCTGCTGGTGTGTTCCTGGCTGTCTGCCCCCCCAAAAAAATTTTTTAGATTCCCTCTTGGTGTGCACTTAATCAAATTAACTCCAGGTAGAAAACGTGATATAGAGATATAGAGATCAAAGGAAAATGTTTAACTATAAATTATCTGAAACTCTCTTGGGAAACAGTTACCTTCATCTAGATTAAGTGTGGAAGTATTTCCTTCCTGTATACCTATTTTGAATTCCCCCACTAAAATTTTGATGGCATGTAAAGAAGACACAATGAAAAAATACAATCAGAAGGTTGCCTTCTGGTTGCTGATTTTCTCTAGACAGTTGTCATCAAGATGTGTGAGATAATTTGAGAAACACCAAATAATAATATTATCTATATTATAGATTGAATAATAGATTTACAGGATATCATGTGATCATACCTTACTTTCATTTTGATGAAATCAATTGATGGAGTTTTAATTTTTTTAAGACTGGAAAATATGAGATTATGTTTAAGAATAAATTTATTAATGAGAACTTTTATGTTGCTCTTATTTTCATACAAAATGTGTTAATGATGTTAGTCCTTTTCTTCTGGTTAGATGCCCACATTCCCAATCTACTTCTACGATTGACACTAATTGGCAAGTCTTTTGGCAGTCACAGCTAGGAGACAAATGACCGTTGGACACAAAAACTAAACAAGGTACTATGTGCTGGATAGAGTGAAAGGACATTGAGTAGGAAATCTATGCTGCCATTGGATTTGCCTCCACTAGGTTGCAAGAAGGAAGGATCCAGAATTTCTAGGCTGTCAGTTTAAAATTATTCATAGCTATTATATTCTAAATATAAATCTATCAATTGTTGGTCTCTGTGTAACAGAACTAACAATGTCAAGATGCATTTCACACAATTTCATCATCATGAACATGAAGAATGAAATCCTTTCTAGCAGACAATTAAGTGCCATTGTTGTTCACTTAAACAAAATATGCTAACAGCATGGTCCTTGTTTTCCTAGACACAAATTCCCAAGTAGGACAGATTGGCACAAAACCGTCAACACTGTGGGAAGTTTCAAGAAGGACCACACAGGTAACTGATAGCCACAGACTTGGACTCTCTAGGAGATTTTATTCTAAGAATGAACTATCGTGGATGGTCAAAGCATTTCTCTCACATTCCTTTCTGTCTATAAGGCACATTAGAGAACTTGAACTTTAAATTGAGGACACAGGAATCACACAATTATGCCAACAGTGGAAAGAAGAGTTTTGGTGGCATAAATGAAGTTTTTCAGTTTCTTTATTTCTAGTTATCAGCTTTTCCTCATTTTAAGAATGCTTTAAAATACCGTGTTTTTAGAGTGTGGCCCATGAAGTAGGAGTGATGATTATCAAGATATGTGCCAAAGAAAAAGGAAGCCTACGGTTTACTGGGGTTGGCTTTAGAATTTTCTCTTAATCTTTTATATTTTGTTTGACTTTCTCACCAAGGAAAGAAACAAGATAAGAACTCAAAACAAAGCCCTAAGTGTGGTAGCCAGAAACCTAGATAGATCTACATATGCTTTTGAATTCTGCTCTACCACTTAAAGCTGGACTGGGACAAGCAAATTAGCTCCTCCAAGGCCTTCCTTTCCTAATCTGTATAATGGAGATAATGCTGTCTTATCAGTTGTTGAGGAGATGACATGAGATTTTCAGAGAATGATACCTGTCACATCAGAAGTGATTAATATATTGTAGCCAATTTAAAAAGAAAAAAAAGAATGTACCTGGCATAGCTTTCTTTTCCATCACTACCCTATAGCTCATAGTACTTAACTGTGATTGTTGCAAGTTGATGGTTGAAGTTTAGCAGTAGATAAAGAACCTCATTTCCCAGTTTTCACAGGAAATGGAGAATTGTAATAAAATTTTAGGAATCTGTAATTTGTTCACCTCTATGTCACAATTAAAAAAAATTTTAAATTAAAATAATCATAAATTTTACTCTTATAAAGTACTATTAGATTCATGTGTTCAATGTCATTTTTTATTAGATTAGAACACAGGGTAGAAGTAACATTAAGCATTGAGGTTCCTTTGTCATCTGCCTCATAAATATTATAAACACTAACTTTGATCCTCTCTTTCTAATTCTCTGTATCTCTCTCCATAAATATCACTTATTAACCTTAAAATATGATAATGCAATGCATTTTTAAGAGCTCATGATTTCTTCATATATGATATTAGACTTAAATTAGGAAAATTCAGTCACTTCTCATTATTTTGGCTAAGATCAAGTATAAGAAAATTCAAGTGAAAGATTGAACTTTACATTTTAATTATTTCACTTGATATCATTTAAACTTTTTTATATATATACATTTTTCAAAAAATATTATATTCTTTGACCAGCCTATTAATCAACCACATCTGACATAGTCTGTTACTTGAATAAATAGTCAAGAGAGAAAGTTACTGGGGTGCCTGACTGGCTCAGTTGGTTAAGTGTCCAGCTCCTGATCTCTTGCTCTAAGGTTGTGAGTTCAAGCCCCACATTGGGTTCCATGCTAGGTGTGAAGCCTACTTAAAAAAAAAAAAAAAAGAGAGAGAGAGAGAGAGAGAGAGACAGAGAAAGAGAGAAAGTCACAGACAGAAGAACTGGGAGAACTAGGGGCTGATAACTGGTAGCCCACTGACAAATACTGAGGCAGATTTCATATGGAAATTTTCTTCACTACTTTAGAATATATGTAGATAAAAGACTCTTGAGAGGACTGATTTGTTTCACACTATTGAACTGTGTCCTACACCCATGCATCTATATTATTTTTGATCATTTACATTTTTCATTAAATAGCATTCCCAAGGCATTTCTATTTGTTTATTAATAAATTGCATACTTGCACTACCATTATATCAATGTATTATATAAATTATAAATTATAAGAATATAACTAAAATATATATGAGTAATCAAATACTTATAGAAATTGTAATAATTTCCTCCTCTAACTCTGTGTATCTTGAGTGCACACATTCCCCAAACTGGATGCTAATCATTTGTTAATGAAGTTTCATATTGTTTGTTTGCTATCTATACAATTTCCCTAAATTCCCAAAATTTCTATTCTGTATAAGATAAAAATGATTTAGAGTTTTATGCCTCTGCATAAATATATATGTGATTATTCAAGAAATGTCACATATATATCACATATGTGATAACATATATCATATATATATGCAATTATCATTAGGAAAGTTGTTTTAAAGACATTTCAAAACTTTTAAAAACATTTTGAAAAAGGTTTTCATGGAGTTAAATATGCTAAAGTTTAATAATGTTTAAAATTGATCTCAAAATACAGTTTTTATACATGTTTTCCCTAAACTATTTTTAATGTATAGTTACCTATCAATGTAATGATTGTTGCTATTTATGATTTGAAATAACACCATCTAATTGTCAATTCATTTTAACATATTTTTGTATTAATTACACATTTATTAGTGAGTTCAAGGAAGAAAACAAAGACAAATGCAAACTGTTCAGTAATTTCCATACACTCTAATACAGAAGCACAAAATAGAAATGAACAAATTAGATGGGTTTTTATTACTAGTAGATAACCTTTGATTTACTGGTAATAGACCTGGCATAGTTTCAAAATGGCTTGGCCTTTAACTGGTGATTCCTATATATCTCAGATGTCAGCAATCAGGAACTGATGAATATTAGGGCAGCCACCTCAAAGAATTTGATTGACAAAGATGTGCTTCCACAAAGAGTGATATTGATTTAATTATAAATAGCTGACAAATTGTTAATACTAGTCAAGTCCTGATAGCCTTACTTCCATAGGCTGCTGGTTTAGCATATTTATAGCATACCAAAAATTGCCTCACACTTATTAGAAAATCTTTTCGAATTTTGGGAGTGACATCTGGGAAAAATACAAGAGAATACACTTAAATACATTTCTTATGTGATTTTGTTTGTAAATGCATTCTATTAGGATGAAGAATGAGCTCTCTGAACTATAAAACCAGTGTTTCATGTTTTATTCTGAGGGTGTGATGTTGCTTATTTTGTATGTTATATTTCTTCATATTATTCTATTTATTAGCAGATAAAATGATATTGTATGATGAAAAGCAGAGAAGAATGAACGTTTCAATGTGTGAGAATATTTTTAGGTTTATTTATTTTGAGAGGGAGAGAGAGAGAGTGAGTGCAAGAGCAAATGGGGGCAGAGAGAGAGAGAGAGAGAGAGGGAGGGAGAGAATCTCTGGCAGGCTTCTCACTGACAGCGTGGAGCTCAGTCTCACAAATGGTGAGATAATAGCCTGATCAGAAATCAAGAGTTCAATGCTTAACCGACTGAGTCACCCAGATGTCCCTGATGTGTGGGCATTTTAACTGTTGGGAAAAGCAATTGGGAGCAAAATTGTTTGGAGGTGAAACTGCACCTTGAGTTTCATCACACTGTACTTACGAGACATACCAAGTTCTACCATTTTCTTCTGTGAATAACTACCCAGTGATATCTTTTGAAAATATTGATTAACTACAGGTCCTTAACCTATTTTCTCTCTTTTCTTGGACACTTGAGAAAGAAGAGATGGCCCAGTTAAATCTCCTTGTAAGAAAATCTCCTGATAAAGACACATGAAATGTTTATGTTAGAAAAAAAATGAAGAATTCTAACCATTAAAATGTTTTTATCAGGATATTCCTGGCCTCTGATGTAAAGGGGCCTTCAGTTAATAGATCTGTGTGCCCTGACCCACTGGAAGACGTCACATAAATTATGAAGTAAATAGTATATACAAAAGAGATATTCCATAACTGAATGAATTCCTCTCTTCTAACAATGATGCGCATGCATTGCTTATATATCACATTTGAAATCTGTGTAAGGACATTTTCAAATGTGGAAGAGAAATTACATTTGGGAATTCTATCAACAGTGTCAAATCTCTGGAGGGGAAGGATGCTTGGCCTAATTCTTGCTATTGCTTCTGCCTTGAATCATTAATAAACTTGATTACATGTAAGATCTGTCATCTGTGTTGAGGGGCATTTGAGAATTTGATTATGTTTATTATTTTTTCAGCCAGTATTCTCTCTCTCCTCTTCCTAACAATCCACAAAACTTATTTTGTTATATGCATTCTACTCTTTATTTTACTGACTCTATTCTAATTTACTGGCTATTTTATATTGTATTCCTGGTGGTGAGTATGTAGATCATGCTTCATCATCTATATTGGTATCTCTATCCTGAAAGCAAACAGATAGTAGGTACTCAAATATCACATAAACAACTGGTTGGATTGTAAGAAGGTGGATAAGGCCATCTATGAAAAGTATTTTTTTTCAAAAATGAATTATGTGGCATGAATCTTCATGGGCATATGGTGGTTGAAAAATATGATCAGTAAGGTAGCTTTAGCAAACCTCATGTCCTTACTCATGTCCTTAAGTCTGGGAAGAAGGTGAAGATGATAATCCTCATCTAAACAGATCTGTTTCTTTTTTTAATGTTTATTTTTGAGAGAGAGCGAGAGCAAGAGCAAGAGAGAGAGGGGGGATATAAGTAGGGGAGAGGGAGAGAGAGAGAGAGAGAGAGAGAAAGAGAGAGAGAGAGAGAGAGGAACACAGAATCCAAAGCAGGCTCCAGGCTCTGAACTCTCAGCACAGAGACTGACCCAGGGCTCAAACTCAGGAACCCTGAGATCATGACCTGAGGTGGAGTTGGATGCTTAACTGACTGAGCCATCCAGGCACCCCACAAAACATATCTTTTTTATGATAAGGATAAAGAAGAACAATTGAATAAGGCACAAATAAATGGAATGATATTCCATGCTCATGGATTAGAAAAAATAATATTGTTAAAATCTCTATCCTACCTAAAGCAATGTATAGATTCAATGCACTCCCTATCAAAATACCAATGGAATTTTTCACAGAACTAGAACAGAGATTCCCAAAATATGTATGGAACCACAGATGACCCTGATTAGCCAAAATAACTTTGAGAGAGAAGAACAAAGCTATAGGTATCACATTCCCTGATTTCAAACTATATTACAAAGTTGTAGTAATCAAACCAGAATGATATACACATGAAAATATACACATAGATAAATGGAATAGAATAGAGAGGCCAGAAAAAAGCCCCCACATATATGGTCAATTAATCTATAACTAAGAAAGCAAGAGCATACAAGGAGGCAAAGTCTTTTCAGTAAATAGTATTGGAATAACTAGACAGCTATATGCAAAAGAATGAAACTAGACCATTCACTATCTTGCACCATATACAAAAATAAATTCAAAATGGATTAAAGACTTGAATCCATAAAACTCTTTGAAGAAACTGTAGCCAGTAAGCTCTTTGTAATTAGTCTTAGTAATATTTTTTAAAATCAGTCTTCTCAGGTAAGGGCAACAAAAGACAAAATACACACATGGGATTGTATCAAACTAAAAGGCTTTTGTACAACAAAGGAAACTATCAATAAAACAGAAAGATAATCTACTAAGTGAGAGACAATATTTGCAAACCATACATTTGATAAGGGGTAAATGTCCCAAATACATACAAACTTAATTAACTTAATATGAAAAATGAACAGAGGACTTCAACAGACATTTTCCAGAAAAGATATTGAGATGGCCAATAGACACATGAAAAGGTTCTCAACATCACCAATCATCAAGGAAATGCAAAACAAAGCACAGTGAAGTATTACTTCGTGTCTGTCAGATTGGTTATTGCAAGAAATATATACATATATATCAATAAAAGCCCCCAAAAATATTGGTGAAGATGTGGACAAAAGGGAAAATTTGTACACCACTGGTGGGGATGTAAATGGGTACAGCCACTATGGAAAACAGTATGGAATTTCCTCTAAAAATTAAAAATAGAACTACCATATGATCAACAATTCCACTTTTGTGTATTTATTAACAGAAAATGGAAATACTAATTCAAAGAGATATACTCACCTTTATGTTTATGTACAACATTGTCTACAAAAGCCATAATATAGAAGCCACCTTAGTGCCTGTTGATAAATGAATGGATAGAATAGGTGTAAGATATAAAAAATAATGAAATCTTACTATTGTGATAACATGGAAGAACCTAAAAGGTGTTATGCTAACTGAAGTAAATCAGACACAGAAAGATAAACATTAGATGATATTACTGATATGTGGAGTCTAAAAAAACCAAAACAACCAAAAAAAAAAAAAAAACAGAAGTGAACTTACCAGAGAGAGGAAGGGTTGAGGTGAAATAGGCAGGGGAGATTAAAAGGTACAAACATTTAGTAATAATAAATCATGGCAGTATAATGTATGGCATAGGTGATATACTCAATGATATTGTCGTAACTTTGTATGGTGACAGATGGTAACCAGACTTATCTTAGGGATTATTTTGTAATGTGTAAAAATATCCAATTACCATGATGTAACCTGAAATTAATAGGGTAATCTCTGTTAATTTTATTTCAATTAAAAGAAAATGATAAAGTTTAGCTCAGTGTTAAATTTGGCTATTTGATTTTTCTATTCCAATCATTAAACTTGCTACGGGCAAGAAACTGGAAGCATTGGTCAGAGAGTGCACAAAGATGATACAATAAAACCAAAAAGAATAGTTTACAAAAGGAAGCCAATGAATAAGCAATAACTAGCAGAACCTATGTCATATCATTAAATAGAGGTTAAACAGTTCTGGAGCACCTGAGTGGCTCAGTTGGTTAAGCCTCTGACTCTTGATTTCTGCTCAGGTCATGGGATTGATCAGGCACTGTGCTGATCAGCACGGAGCCTGCTCCCTCTCTCTCTGCCCCTACCCTACTAGCACGCTCTCTCTCTTGAAAAATAAATAAACTTTAAAAAAAAAGCTGTAAGGAGTTCTAAATGTGTTTAAAACTTTAGAACATATGATAGTATTTTACCAAGTTAAATTCAACTTTATAATCCTGTGCAATGAAACAAAGCTCAAATTTATTCTAAGTATAACTTCATCAAATTATTTTTTAAAAGGACATTATTTCAGAAATACCATCAGAGCAACAGCTATCTTATCAATTATTACATTCCATTACTGAATTTTATTTGTAGAATTTTCTGTTCTACATTTTCAGCTTTTTAGTATTTTTTTTCAGTTATTTATTCTCTGGATAGCAAAGAACACTCTTTGTGCACAAATATTTTAAGAACAAGTAAATGAATTCAAGACATTTAATTTATATGGACCAATGAATTTTATTACAATGCCTGATAAAGAGTCATCATTATAAAACTATGAAGCATATTTAAGTTAGAAACTGGAAAATACCAATTGATATGATTAGATCACTCTAACAGCTTAGTCTAAGGGTTATTCGGTGTTAATTGTGATAAGAGATTTTGTGCACAAGTAAGTTTGAGAAATTTAAATATTCGTTATTGTTGCAACATTTTCAGAACCTTTAACATGTTAATGTATATTGAGAATAATGAAATAATGTAATATAAATTAATCTACAACCAATTTATCTTAGCCTGCAACTCTTGTTCTTTAGGATATGATTTTGGAAACTGCTCTAACAAAAGTGGCCTTTTCACAAGGAAAGTACTTTTTAACAGTTTCTTTCCTGAACTGTATGCATAATAAATATGTCTCACCATTTTCAGCAGTGTTTTTAAGTGGTAGTGATTCTAAGGGTGCACGATGGGGGTGCTGGAATCCAAAATTATACTAGGACAATGGAAATAATATTTACAGTAGGAACCCAAATAAACTGATTACTATTAGAACAATGTATGATAAAATCTGATTTCTTTTGGATCCAAACAGTCTATTGACATCCCTGTAGTTGTCAGTAATCCAAACATTCATGAAATTTATATTTTTAGGGCTAAAACTTATTGCTGACCAGTCTGGGAGGTTATTAATGAATTGCCACCAACCATTTTTTATATACTTTTCCCATAAAACCAAAACTTTGACTTTTGTTCAACCCCATGCTTTTTATCCTAATCTCCTATAAAATGGAATTTTAGAATTTAGTGTCAGTGATTTCATATTAAAAAAAAATCTTTACAAAATTTTTGCCATATGATCTAGCAGTCATATCTCTTGGTAGCCATTCAAAGGAATTGAAAAGTTATGCCCAGCATAACCTGCACATTGATATTTATAGCTATTATATTCAAAATTGACAATACTTGGAAGCAACCAAGATGTCCTCCTCTGGTGAATGGATAACTATATTGTGGTGATGCAGACAATAGAATATCATTCAGTATTAAAAAGAACTGTCAAACCATGACAAGACATTGAGGAAACTCAGGTACATATTAAGTGAAAGAAACCCATTTGGAAAAGCTATATACTATATGATTCCAATTAAATGACCTTCTATAAAAGGCAAAACTATGGAGACACTACAATGGCCAGTGATTGCCAGGAGTTAAGGGAGAGAAATAAATGACTAGGCAGAGTACACAGGATTTTTAGGGCAGTGAAACTATTCTGAATGATACTATCTTCATGGATACCTGCCATTATACATTTACCCAAACCCATAGAATGTACAATACCAAGAGGGAACCCTTTGTAAATTAGGGACTATAGATAATGATGATGTGTTGATGTAGGTTCATAATTTGTAACAAATGCAGCAAATGTTGATGATAGGAGAGGTGATGCATATGTGGATGCATGGTAAATTGGAAATATTTCCAGTTTTCATTCAATTTTGCTGTGAACCTAAAGTCTCTCTCTCTCTCTCTCTCTCTCTCTCTCTCCTCTCCTATCTCTCTCTGTCTCTGTCTCTCTGTCTCTGTCTCTATACACACACACACACGCACACGCACACACACACACACACACACACACACACACACACACATATTTTAAAGGTCAGCCAAAAGAGAATCATACTCCAGGTAATTTTTTCCTGGGATCCAGATTAATAGGCAACTTGAGAGACTAACAAATTTGTAGAGTATAAGTGAAGGCAGAAAATAATGGTTTCTTTGTTCTACACATTTTTCTTCTGCTATCCTTCTTCCTGCTTCAAGCCAGATTTAAATGGACACTAGGTTTTTAATGTGATCTAGAGTAATATAGTTGACCCTCTTAAAGTGTAAGGAAAATGGTGAAACTTTTATAATGAAAAATAGTACCTTGTGAGAAATGCTGCTGAATTTTAGAGATGAAGAAAAACTTCAGATATAGTTTTTAAAATCCTTTTGTACTATATTACTCTAATAATATGTATTGAGAACCAAGATTGCAAGTACTCTCTAGAGGAGAAAGGGAAACAATGACTAAGCAATATAAGCCCAAAGTTTTAATTATGAGGTCAGATCTAAATTTTTTTATATATGTGCTAGGCACAAGATGGTTATTGATTTAAAAAATGACTTAGCATGGAGCAGTCTTTGAAATCTCCACCTTCCTTCCCGTTATCTTTCATTTTGTTGATGAATTTTAGAAGTCAGGCAACATGGTATATATCTCTGTGTAAACACATCAATTACATAGAATTAGCATATTATTACTCAAAAACATGTCAGAATCTAATACTGGACCTAATACTTGGAACATGTGTAATAAAGAAGAACCTTTGCTGAGTGTTTGCTTTGTCCTGAAAACTAGCCTCCAGAAGCTTAAAATCTGGTTGGAAAATTGAGACAATATTCAGCAATAATAAAAAAAATAGTAAATAGTACAGGACATTTTAAAAGATTGTGTGACTTTAAGATGAATTATCATGTGAAGGTTATCATGAACATTTTCAATAAGAAGTCAGTTCTTGGGCAACATGGTCAAAAGTGTTATGTCAAAAAGATAGTTGATACTGTTATTAGTTTTTCTGTAGATCGAACTTGCTTGTACTATATAGATTTTTCACAAAAATTTTAGCTTATCCATTTCAGGAAAAACTTGTCCATGCCACCAAATTCATAATTAGAGATTGATTAATCCAGCTTCTATTTGTCATATAGTCAACTACATATTTTGTTATACCAATTATATCTAAAAATAGTTTGAGTTTTGTGTTGGCCAGAATGTTCCTCTTCCAAAAGTATTGTTATTTTAGGAAATTTAATTCAATTAGAAACCAATCTGGAAAGTCATGGAGAGGGTGGAGGCTTTTAGAAATAAGCTTGTCCTTGCTAATGAAAATGCGCACAGGGTTGTTTGAGGTTTCTGGGTCCTGTATTCCTGACTGTCGTCTCTGCAACCTGCTTTGTTTCAAATCTCCAAGTTATTCTTTCCTTCTTCTGATTGTCCCATTGGGTCCATTTTTTGCTTCAGGAGGAGATCCTCTGCTAGGTGCTAGTCTTTCTTTTAACATCCTTTCAGTTCAAGAAACTGTCTCTGTGAGAAAAAAACTATACTCAGGGGAGACGGTTCCTGGATTAGTAGCTCGCAGATGGAGCATGAGAAAGAAAGGAGGGAAAAGTAATAAAGTTAGGAGAACAGTTTTTTAAGTGCATAATTAGAATCAGTGCCACATTCACTGGTTGCTTCTCTTTTTATTGATGTGTTTATCAAACACTCTTCAGAAACTTGGGACCTAAAGTTTTAGTTAAATATATCTTAAAATGTCAAACTGATGATTAAGTAACTTTCTGTAATTCCCATCTTATAAGGTGTTTCTACTGGTGTATAATATGCCAATAATATCAATAATACTGGACCTTTGTGCATAGTGATATCTTCTTTTCTTTCTAGGGCTTTACAGTTTAGAAAGCTTATTAGAATAACTTTTCATTTGATGTTTAAAGAAATCTCTTAGAACTAATTATTTCATAGATAAAATTTCCACATCAGAGAAATATTGTCACAAAATGTAAGAGATTTTACAATTAAGACTAAACATCAGAGAATTTGGTTTAGAATATTTTGTGTTTCAATACAGTGCCCAGTAAAACAGAAGTCAAATGCTCCATAGAGTGAACCCTGACAAAGAAGCATCACTTCAGTCCCTCACATGAGGTTAGCTGATACAGCTAGAATATGTCCACTCTGACGGATAAGGTTCTCTTTAACATGCACACAATTCTATCTCACTGGAAGGGGGACATTTTTGTGATGATTAAATTACAATTAAAATTTTACTTTTTGGTTGGAGACAATCTTAAGAAATGAACAATGAAAAATTCTCGTTAAGTTCTAAAAATCCAAATTGACTTTCAGTGACAAATGGGGTGGACAGTGGACTGGTTGGCTCCTTTAATTGTATCCTCTATTTCCCGGCTTCAGTGAAAAGATCTTACTGCAACTCCTAGAGTAAAACCCAAATAGCATAAGCCGTTATGTGTATTCCATTATCCATTAACCTTGAGCTTACACCAGACATATTAGAACAAATGCAATTCAATTCCTAACTTTTGAGGGAACTATGGTTGAGGTAGGAAGTTTTACTTTTTCTCTAGGATTTGAAAGAACTCCATCAAAGAAGATCTCAGTTATGTGATGCAACAATTTTTTTATTGTTCAAAGCATACTATTGTTTGGTTTTGTTTTCATATTGCAAACAAAAGCATCCTAGCTGATGCAGCAGGCCGTAGTAAAAGTAGTTGGTCGGTGTCTCAAATTTTAGCAAACCAGTAACTTCTGATTTAAATTTTTTATTTTCTTTTATTTTTATTTATTTATTTTTAAAATATAGTTTATTGTCTAGTTGGTTTTCAGATAACACCCAGTGCTCTTCCCAACAAGTGCCCTCCTCCATGCCCATCACCCATTTTCCCCTCCTCCCCACCCGCATCAACCCTCAGTTTGTTCTCAGTATTTAAGAGTCTCTTTATGGTTTGCCTTCCTCTCTCTCCTTAACTGTTTTTTCCCTTTCCCCTCCTCTACAGTCCTCTCAGAACAGTAAATACTACTCTCTTACTAAGCCCTTGGTTATATCGTAGTGATTCAATGCCATTGTTACTCATATATATTTGCTTTAATCTTGCTTTTAAAAGAGTAGAAAGCTGATGTATAAGTTTTTATTTTTTCTTTAAAGAACATAATCACTGATTAAATGATATTTCTTGAGGAAGAAACATTCATATATGTTTTTTGGATTGTACTCCACCTCTTTTCAATATTACTATTTTATCAATATACTCTCACTATTATGTAATGGATTTCTACTACTACATTGCTTTCTTTTCTTTTTCAATTGTTATTCTACAAGTAAGAAAAGATTGGCATTTTTGTTTGAAGTGGAGATAAAATCGTATTTGTCTGACATGTGTAAATTCTACCATAAACTCTTTAGCAATTAGTACTGAAAAATTTATAGTGAGCCTGTCATACCTGGATTAAAACTTCCCTGACAAACCTTCTCTCTCATAGGTGCTACAGTCATCATTATCTAAAGCTAATTACAATTTCCTCAGAAGAGTAAGCATAAGGATAAAAAAAAATTTGAGGGTATCATTGAATATTCAAATGGAGGCAGCATAATACAATAAAAGTGTACTCTTTTTGGTTCTGAAAACCTGTATATGGAAACAGAAGTTTTGATTACAACTCCATTGGATCAGTTTAAAAACAGTTGGCTGATCCTCTCTTTTAATCATGTTTTTAGATGTTAGAATATTTTCCTAAAGGGAGATTCTGTTGTGTTTGGCATCATCTTGACTCTAGAGATATCCTAAAAGTCAGCCTCTGTCCTTCATATTCTGTCCTGTAAAGGCATAACACTGAAATATTTGCGGAGGGGTAATTGTTGAGTAGCTGGATCAAACATTAGAAAATTAGGAATATGTATAGGAATTGAGCGATGATATGAAGCTATTCAGGAGAGTTTTAGGCAGCCTGTGTGGAGTCATATTGCAGTTGACCTGTGTCATTATTGCGGAGTATTATGGAACCTCAGCCATCAACAAGTGAAGTGGCATTATTTATGCTCACACTATTCTAGAACTTCTCCCACCTTAAAAAGGAGACAATTCTGGTCTATTATAAAATTTTAGGTACCTAGGACAGTGTGTGTGAGTGTGTCTGTGTGTATGTTCATGAATTTGTATGTGCATTTGCTTATTGCAGAGAGAGTTTTATATCTTACTTTATTCCACCTATATTTACATAGAATTCATTTTTCTTTTTATTTATGTAGAAACAAAAATTACTTAAAATATCCTATGAATATATTGAAACTTGCCTTCATTTGTTTCTGTCCTATGGATACAGTTTTTATTTAAAGAGCATCCCATTGCTGATATTTAAGCAGTTTTAAATTTTATGACATTATAAATAATGCTTTAATGATATCTTGATAATAATTTAATGCACATGCACTTCTCTACACATTCCCACTTAGTTCCCCAGGATAAATTCCTTGAAGTGATGTCTTAATTAAAAGTGTGACAATTTTTATGATTCTTGACATAAACTGTCAAATCACCTGCAAAGGGTTTGAACTAGTTTATGCTCATGGCAGTCACAGAGTGAAGTGTCTGTTTATTGTGCCTATGGAAAAGCTGACTTTTATGTAGCAAATGTTCACTAACTTGATGAATAAAAATGTATCCCTTTTCATCTGCATTAACTTGATTAGAATTGAGTTAAACATGTCTAATTTTCTTAAGGAGTATTTTTTTTACTCCCCAAAACTAGAATCAGTCTTCCCTTTCTTGATAGGATTGCCCATTGAAATGACAAGGACACTTGGCATGTAATTTCTATAGTTTAGGAATGTCATAGACGTTTTCACAGAGAATCTAAATAAACACAAAATGGTTTCTAAGTAAGGGACAGATCTTCCTGATGGGTTACATATGGGTGAACTGCAAGCTAGTATGAAGGGAAGGCATGGAGTAAGCAAGGATTTTGACTTTACCACCAAGGTGTCTTCAGTTCTTCCTTTACTGGCAATCATGGTCTAGGAACCTGGGCTCAGCAATCATGTCAGCCAGGCACTGGTCACCATCACTGCTCAGTAGTGTTCTGATCGATCCCGCTTCTCTCCACACAGTCCTCCCAGGTCACCTTCTCCTGTATCCTGCCATCAGATTTTTGTCTAAGGCTGTGCTCGCATCCCCCTCCCCCAGCACAGACAACTCGTCCTTATGATTGGCTAATTGTGTATTTCATTCCTCTCTTCACAGTTTAATATATAGCAGTAACTTGGTACCCTGCTACCTACCCTCAGCTTCATTCTAGATGTAAAACAAAAGAGAATAATGAAAAACATTGTCTTTTGCCTCTATTTCCACTGTAATAATACTGGAAATAGTCTGTCTCTGATTAACTAGAAAAAAAAAGTCTCAAAGAGGGAAATGAATAAAAGAGAATCACAATAAATATATTTTCTGGTTATCTCATTACACTTTTATTTATTATTTATGCATGTTCTTTTGAGAAATGTCTCTTTATCTCTCTTGAACGTTTTTTATATTAAAGAAGAACTAAACCCATTTTAAAGAGCCATTATTAGGTTTTGACTTGGAACCTTCATTTTTTCTTTTCCTTGGCCAAATCACCTACTCTTCAAAGAAGAGAAATTGTTGCAATAAGTTCAAAAGCTCCTGTTGCTTAGAACTTTCCCACAGCCTCTTATTCATTACTTCTGTTATCAGTCAAGACCAGATCATAAACAGAATCCCTCTAGGGATTTTGACAGTATCATTCATTTATTTAGAGATGTTTCAAATACTTTGTAACACACACACACACACACACACACACACACACACACAGAGTAAATCCACTTTTTGTTCAGTACAATATAAAATTTATGATGTGATCCCAAGATTTAAATTATGTTTTACTCTATAAACCTGAAATTTTAAATTTTTATAGAACTGGTAAATTCCTTAGACTATCCTTAACATTTCAAAAATGCAAACATTTCAAGGTTCCTTTAGAAGCATTTAGAAGGCGTCTCAGACCCAGGATTTGTTCTCACCTAAGAAAATTTAGGGTTTCTCATCTGAAATAGAGATAGGAAATAACTGGTAGAAATAATAATTTCCTTGTTTTTCAGGTAATTTATAAGTAGATTAATGCTATGGAGTGCTAATTTTCTCAGTAATGAGAAACAGAGATACAAAACCTTGTAAAATGAGACTCTTTCTGTTTTGTTTTGTTTTTAATTTAAATCCAAGTTAGTTAACATACAGTGTAATAATAATTTCGGGAATGGAATTTAGTGATTCACCCCTTACATTAAACACACAGTGCTCATTCCAGCAAGTGTCCTTCCTAATTCCCCTCACTCCTTTAGCCCTTCCCCCTTCCCAACACCCTGCCGGCAACCCCCAGTTTGTTCTCTATATTTAAGAGTCTCTTATGGTTTGTCTCCCTTTCTTTTTTTATATTATTTTTTCTTCCCTTATGTTCATCTGTTTTGTATCTTAAATTCCATATATGAGTGAAATTATATGATAAATGTCTTTCTCTGACTGACTTAGTTTGCTTAACATAGTACACTGTAGTTTCATCCATGCTGCAGATGGCAAGATTTCATTCTTTTTGATTGCTGAGTAATATTCCGTGGATCTCCTTTATTCATTTATCAGTCAAGGGACATTGGTCTCCTTCTATACTTTGCCCATTGTTGGTAGTGCTGCTGTAAACATTGGGATGCATGCACCCCTTCGAATCAGCACTCCTGTATCCTTTGGATAAATACCTAGTAGTGCAATTCCTGGGTCTTAGGATAGGTCTGTTTTTAATTTTTTGAGGAACAGTGGCTGCATCAGTTTACATTCCCACTAGCAGTGCAAAAGGGTTCTCCTTTCTCCACATCTGCTGTTTCCTGAGTTGTTAATTTTAGCCACTCTGTCCGGTGTGAGGTGGTATCTCAATGTGGTTTTGATTTGTATTTCCCTGATGATGAGTGATCTTGAGCATCTATTCATGTGTCTGTTTGCCATCTGGATGTCTTATTTTGAAAAGTGTCTATTTATGTCTTTTGCCCATTTCTTTACGGGATTATTTGTATTTTGTGTGTTGGGTTTGATAAATTTTTATAGATTTTGGATACTAACCCTTTATCTGCTATGTCATTTGCAAATATCTTCTCCCGTTTTGTCAGTTACTTTTAGTTTTGCTGGTTTTTTTTTTTCACTGTGCAAAAGCTTTTTATCTTAATGAGGTCCTAACAGGTGACATGTCAAGTAAGAAGTTGCTGTGGCCAAGGTCAAAGACGATGCTGCCTGTGTTCTCCTCTAGGATTTTGATGGCTCCCTGTGTTACATTAGGTCTTTCATCTAATTTGAGTTTATTTTTGTGTATAGTATAAGAAAGTGGTCTGGGTTCATTCTTCTGCATTTCACTGTCCAGTTACTCCAGCACCATTTGCTGAAGAGACTGTCTTTTTTTCCATTGGATATTCTTTCCTACTTTGTCAAAGATTAGTTGGCCATTTGTTTGTGGGCCCATCTCTGGATTTTCTATTCTATTCCATTAATCTATATGTCTGTTCTTGTGCAGTACCATATTGTCTTGATTATTACAGCTTTGTAGTACAGGTTGAAGTCCAGAATTGTGATACCTCCATCTTTAGTTTTCTTTTTCAGGATTTATTTGGCTATCCTGGGTATTTTCTGGTTCCACACAACTTTTAGGATTGTTTGTCTAGCGCTGTAAAGAATGCTAGTGTTATCTTGATAGGGATTGCATTGAATATGTAGATTACTTTGGGTAGTATTGACATTTTAACAACATTTGTTCTTCCAATCCATGAGCATGAACTGTTTTTCCACTTTTTGGTGTGTCGTCTTCACATTCTTTCATAAGCTTTTTATAGTTATTGGTGTGTAGATTTTTCACCTCTTTGATTAGATTTATTCCTAGGTGTTTTATGGTTTTTGGTGCAATTGTAAATGGGACTTATTCTTTGATTTTTCTTTCTGCTACTTCATTATTGGTATATAGAAATGCAACTGATTTCTGCACATTGATTTTATATCCTGCAAACTTGCTGAATTCATGGATCAGTTCTAGCAGTTTTTTGTTGGAGTCTTTTTGGGTTTTCCACATAGAATATCATGAAAGTATGACTTCCTCCTTGCCAATTTGGATGCATTTTATTTCTTTGTGTTGTCTAATTGATGAGGCTAGGACTTTTAACACCACGTTGAATAACAGTGGTGAGAATGGGCATTCTTGTGTTGCTGACCTTAGTAGGAAAGCTCTCAGTTTTATCCCATTGAGGATGATATTAGTGGTTGGTCTTTCATAGATGCCCTTTATGATCTTGAGGTATGATCCTTCTATTTCTTCTCTCTTGAGGTTTTTTATCAAGAAAGATGCTATATTTTGTCAAATGCTTTTTCAGCATCTATTTAGAGGATCATGTAGTTCTTATTCTTCCTTTTATTAATGTGATGTATCACACTGATTGGTTTGTGGATATTAAATAAGCTTGCATTCTAGGGATAAATCCCACTTTATCGTGGTGAATATTTCTTTTAATGTATTTGGGATCCATTTGGCTAGTATTTTGTCGAGAATTTTTGCATCCATATTCATCAGGGAAATTGGTCTGTAGTTCCCCTTTTTAGTGGGGTCTTTGGTTTTGCAATCAAGGTAATGCTGGAATCCTAGAATGAGTTTGGAAGTTTTCCTTCTATTTCTATCTTTTGGAATACCTTGAGAAGAATAGGTGTTGATGCTTCTTTAAATGTTTGGTAGAATTTCCCTAGAAAACCATCTGTCCTTGTATTATTGTTTGTTGGAAGATTTTTGACTACTGATTCAATTTCTTTCCTCATTATGGGTCTTTTCAAATTTTCTATTTCTTCTTATTTCAGTTTTGGTAGTGTACATGTTTCTAGGAATTTCTCCATTTCTTTCAGATTGCCCAATTGGTTGGCAAATAATTGTTCATAGTATTCTCTTATTGCCGTTTGTATTTCTGAAATGTTGTAATCACTTCTCTTTCATTGTCGATTTTATTTATTTGGGTCCATTCTTTTTCATTTTGATCAAACTGACTAAGGGTTTATCAATTTTGGGTTTTTTTTTTTCAAATAACTGGCTCCTCGTTTTATTGATCTCTTCTACTGATTTTGCTTGTTTGTTTTATTTTGATATCAGTGATTTCTGCTATAACCTTTATTATTTCCTTACTTCTGCTGGTTTTTGGTTTTATTTGTTGTTATTTTTCTAGTTCTTTTAGGTTGAAGGTTATGTTATTTGAGACATTCCTCCCTTCTTTAGGAAGGCCTGGATTGCTATATACTGTTCTTTTATGACTGCCTTTTCAACTTCCCAGAGATTTCGGTTTGTCCTATTTTCATTTTCAATGGTTTCCATGTATTTTTAATTTACACCTTAACTTCTTGGTTAACCCATTTCATTCTTTAGTAGGACATTCTTTAATCTCCACGTATTCATGGTCTTGCCAAATTTTCTATCGTGATTAATTTCAAGCTTCATAGAGTTGTGGTCTGAAAATATGCAGGCTATGGCCTTGATTTTTTGTACTTGCTGAGAGCTAACAGTAATCTGTTCTAGAGTGAACTTGAGAAGAGTTAATTTTCTGCCATGATAGCATGAACATTTCTGAATATATCTGCTAAGTCCATCTGATCCAGCATGGCATTCAGAGCCATTGTTTCCTTGTTGATTTTTTGCTTAAATGATCTGTCCATTGCTGTAAGTGGGGTATTTAAATCCTCTGCTATTATGGTATTATTATCAATTAGTTTCTGTCTGTGATTAATTGATTTATATATTTGGGTGTTTCTATGTCAGGGGCAAAACTATTTACAATTGTTAGATTTTCTTGGTGGATATACCACTTACTTATGATATAATGCCCTTCATCTCTTGTTATGGCCTTTATTTTAAAATCTAGTTTGTATGGTATAAATATGATTACACCAGCTTTCTTTTGATGACCATTAGCATGATAGATGGTTCTTCATTCTCTTACTTTCTTGCAGATGTCTTTAGGTCTAAAATGAGTTTCTTGTAAGCAGCATATAGATAGGTCCTGTTTTTCTTACCCATTCTGATACCTAGGTCTTCCAAATGGAGTATTAAACCCACTGAGTGAGTACTGAAAAATATGAATTTAGTGCCATTGTGTTCCCTGTTGAGTTGGTGTTTCTGGTGATGTTCTCTGGTTTTTTCTAGTCTTTGTTGCTTTCTAGTCTTTTTGTTTTGTTTTGTTTTGTCTTTTCTCCACTCAGAGGATCCCCCTTAAAATTTCTCTCAGGGCTGGTTTGGTGGCGATGAACTCCTTTAGTTTTTGTTTGTTTGGGAACTCTCTATCTCTCCTTCCGTTTTGAATGACAGCCTTGCTGGATAAAGAATTCTTGGCTGTGTATTTTTCCAGTTAAGCACGTTGAATATATCCTGCTACTCCTTTCTGGCCTGCTAAATTTCTGTGGATGGGTCTGCTGGGAACCTGATATGTCTTCCCTTATAGGTTAAGGACTTTCTTTGTTCCCTTGCTGCTTTCAAAATTCTTTACTTGTCTGTGTATTTTATGAATTTGACTATGATATGCCTTGGAGATGGTTGGCTTTGTTGACTCTTATGGGAATTCTCTGTGTTTCTGGATTTTGATATTTATGTTCTTCCCCAGATTAAGAAGATTTTCTGCTATAATTTGCCCACATAATCCTTCTGTACCCTTTTCTCTCTCTTTATCATCTGGTACTCCTATGATTCAGATCCTATTTGTTTTTAAAAAGTCACTGAGTTCTCTTACTCTTGTATCATGATCTTTTGTCTTTGTTTCCCTCTTTTTTCTCCTTAAGTATTCTCCAGGATTTTCTCTTCTAAATCACTGATTTATGACTCTGTCTTCTCCATTCTTGCCATCATGACATCCTTTCAATACTGCATCTCAGTTATAGCATTTTTAATTTCATCCTGAATACATTTTATTTTTTTTTTTTATCTCTGAAAGGGATTCTATGCTTTTTCTCAATCACAGTTAGTATTTTTGTTATTGTGGTTCTAAATTATAATTCAGATGTGTTGCTTATATCTATGTTGATTAAGACCCTGGGTGTTATTTTTACCTCTTCTTTTTCATTTATTTATTTATTTTTTTGGTGGGGGAGTGAGTTCCTCTGTTTGTCATTTTGAAGGTAGAAAATAATTAATAAAGTAAAAAATAAAAATTAAAAAAATTAAAAACAAAAGAAAAAAATCAAATAAAAGAGGCTAGAACCTTGGTGTGTTTCTGTCTGCTTGTTTAAAGAAGGTTGGTAGAATATGGAAAAAAAGAAAAGTAAAAAAAAATGGCAAGAACAGAAATTTTTAAAATAGCATTTATTTATTTTTAAGACAGAAATAGAGTGTGAGTGGGGGAGAGGCAGAGAGAGAGGAAGTCGCAGAATCTGTAGTAGGCTCCAGGCTCTGAGCTGACATGGGACTCAAACTCACCAACAGCGAAATCACGGCCTGAGTTGAAATCAGATGCTTAACTGACTGAGTCACCCGGGTGCCCTGAAAAATCTTTTAAATTAATTTAATATATATAATAGAATAAAAAGGAAAAATGAAATAAAATAAAAACGTTTAAAATAAAAAATAGAGTAAAAATAAAAATTTTCTCTCTCTGTATCCAAGAAAGAGGAAGAAAAGAAAGGAAAAAGAAAAGAAGAAAAAAGGAAACAAAATAATTTAAGCAAAACCAGAAGCAAAGAATAGGAACAAATAAATGAACCAGTGAAAACCCAAATGAAGTAGCATCCAGTTTCCCCTAGAACTGAAACTATAAAACCTTCTATAGTCCATACACTAAGCAGGTGAAGTGACTCGTGCTGGTTTTCTAAGGGATGTGCTTGGATGGTGCCATTGGGTGTAACTTGATGTAAATGCTCCCTTCTCCACTAGGTGGTGCTGCTAAGCTTACTGTGGTGGATCAATGTGGTATGGATGCGCGTGTGTTCCCATGCACCTGCACAAGAGGGGTGGGCATGGCTTCACCCAGTGCCTTGGTCCCTGGCACAGGAACTTTGCATCCTCACCAACCTGTGATCAAGCACCCCTCCTTTGTCTCAGGCCTCCGTCTACTCCCCATCTCTTCCCTGTCCGTGTCCAAGCTGTCCACCTGCCAGGCAGCACCTCCCTCCCGAGTCTTATCTCAGATGAGTCTGTGTTTCAAAACCCTCCAGGTCTCTGAAACCCCCCAGGGATCTCAGACCCGAGCCAGCACTCTAGGGGAAGGACTTGCTGAGCAATGGCCAGGTGCCAGCTTGTCCCAGAAAATGTTCATGTGATCATGCACTGGCAGAGGTTCAGAGATTATGGCAAACTACCACACACAGCTGGCTCCAGGTTTCTCCACACTTTGTTGTCTTTCTTTGTCCAAATACCAGCAAATGTGGGTGCTCTCTGTGGTCTGTTGGGACCTTTGCCTGTGGAGAGGCTGTACAGCCTCTACCAAATATACTCCAAGCAGGGGAATGTGTGGCACACAGACCCCCTCAGACCCTGCCTCTTGCTCCTGGCGATTCCTCCTGTTTCCTTACCAGAGCACTGCCAGGGACTGAGCTCTGAAATTGAAGACTCTGTGTTCCACTGTTTATAGAATTTTTGTGGTATGGAACCCTCTCCTTTCTTCCCATCAATGGTTTTGGGGGACAGATTTCTTGTTCCATCCCCTGAGAGCGTGTTCACTCTTTCTCTGTCTCTCCAGCTACTTTTGGGGAAGTGCCTTTCTTGCATGATCCCAGTGCTCCCCAGTCTTCCCCTTTCCCTTTCTCTGTCCCTTCTCTGGAAAAACAGCTCCCAACCCTCTGTGGCTTTTCTCTCCCCCAGTTCATCTCTGTGTACCACAAACCTCCCAAGTTCTGTGTCTCATGTTCTGCAGATTGTGGTGTAATCCTCAGATCAATTTCCTAGGTATTCAAAATGGTTTTGCACTGATCTGGCTGCATTTCAGGGTCCAGACAAGCTCAGGGTCTCCATCGTGCCTCACCATTGTAACTCCTAGTCCAATGAGACTCTTAAGATAAAAATAGTCTTACCACACAAGAAAAAAATCATAAGTGAAAAGCAAAAATAGACATATCAACCTTTGAATTTGTGACTCTAGGGCACCTCCCATTCAATAAAAACCTTAAGACAAAAAATATAGAACAAAAATAGTATCCATGGTTATAATTTATTGGATTGGATTGATCGTTTTAATGATCCTAGAATTTTCTGAGTGAAGTTTGTGGAGTCCAATGTCAAGTGATATATCGGTCTTTTTTTTTTAAGTTTATTTATTTATGACAATAGTGACAGCAGGAGTGGGGGAGGGGCAGAAAGAGAGGGAGACACAGAATATGAAGCAGGCTCCCTGCTCTGAGCTGTCAGCACAGAGCCTGACACTGGGCTCAAACTCACAAACCATGAGATCATGATCTGAACCAAAGTCAGTGCTTAATTGAGCCAATCAGGTGCCCCTGTACTGGTCTAATTTTGAGAACATCTCATGCAAATTAATTATATATGTATGTATTTTTCTCTACATCCATTTGGGTATTGGTAAAAGTTGTGACTTTCCCAGGAAATATAAGTGGCTCCACAGAGTATTCCAGGAAAATTGCTAGAAAATAAATGAAATGTGTTATGATTTTCATTTACCAAATGGCCTTACTCTGTTTTTGTTATGTATTATTTCATAAATTCATAAGAAAAGATATCTGAGAGAAAGCTCATCCTGGTTTTGATTAGTTTGGTAGAATAAAACCTGATGAATGAAAGAGATGGTATTTTTTTCATGCTGTATCATTATGCTAATAGTGTTGTTTTGAATATATAACAGATCTAAATAAATTTATATTGTTGAACAAATCAGCAATGCATTTTTTCATCAATCAACTTAAGGAAAAAGAGTCAGTCGAATTAGACTAGATTAACATTTTCATTTGATCAAAAATTTTCGAAGTAACTCATGCATACAAAATATCCAAAACCATATCAAACCTCAGAATACTTACTAATAGCATTATAATTGATACCTTAATTAATTTTACATGTAGAACAACTTTCTTCTATCTCTACAAAAGAAAATAAGTTTTGGCGTCATTACTTCCTCAAGAAGTTTTCTTAATACCCAAACCTATTTTTGAGCCCATTTTTTTTTTCTAAAACTTTCCATCTGACTTTTATGCTTGGCAGAAAGCAACCATCATCATAATTTTAAAGAATGAATGATTTAAAAACAAACTGTCAGTAATGCTAGACTTTTAAGCCATAGGAGCAAAAAAAAATTAAGGTAAAAGAATTAGATATAGACTGTTGCAAAAAATGTAAAACAATAGTTTTAACTAACATCTCAGGCTTTTTATAACCTAAATATGAACAAATATCTTCCAAACATGTTTTGAGTATCAAATGACATATGACTTTAAACATGCAAAATTTATATATGTTAGAGATATAAAGTCTATTGTACAAAATTTGTAATAGTGCCATATATGTGTGTGTCTTAAGAACACTTAACATGAGATCTACCTTAACAAATGTTGAAGTGCGTGATACGATACTCTTGACTATAGACACTGTGACATACAGCAAGTCTCTTGAAGTTATTCATCAAATATAACAAATTTTAAACACACAGAGTGACTTCTCATTTGCCTCTCCTAATAGTGTTACCTATTGCCTATGTTTGAATTCATTAAATGGTACACATTATATATGTGTATATTTGTATATCAGTTATGCTCAAAAAAACTGATACAGGTGTGTAATAGTCTACATATCTGTATACAGACATATATTTACATATATAGAAATGTGTAATAGTGCATCCTGCAATACATGTTCAATATTAAGCTAAAAACAGTGTCAAGAGTGGGAATTTAAAAGGTCTAGAAAAAATATCAGTGAGCATTTTACAGGAAAGATTTTTGTTTTGTTTTATTGATATAATCAAGTCTTGTTTGAATAATAGCAATTGGAAGGATAGGGAAAGATTCCAAGAAGAGTCAAGAATTAAGTCAGACACTGGGGAAACAATGGGATGTAAAGGGCAGGTAAGACTTTCAGAAAGTCAATTCTGTTTTACAGGACATTGTTTCTGCCCTGTCCTCAGTCAACTGTGTCCTATGTTCTTTCATGAGCTATCTGAATCTTTCTCAGCCATCAAGGCAACTTTGTAGAAAAATTTTATCTGGCCTCCTGAGACAAAATAAATACATCTTACTTTTGCATTCTTACAATATGTTTCTTGTACGTCTACTTAGGGCTTCTGAAATTCTATATGACATTTGAGTTAGTTGTGTTTGTTTTCTTCTATTAAATGTTAAACTCCTTAAGCCAAAGACAGATTTTAACAACTTTTTTATTCTCATAATGCCATGAACACTGAATATCATAAAGTAGATATCAAAGAGTTCATTGAAATAGAAGACAATAAAAGGGAACTAATACAGGATAGTATAGTGAAGGAATTTGTTAAGGATAATAAGAATTTTGATTCATAACATAATGGTAACTCTCTAGAAAATTAAAATTAAAATTAATGCAATAATGTGAATGAATCTCACAAGCATAATACTGAGCAGAATAACACATACAAACAATAGCAGTGCATACTGAATGATCCCATTTGGATGAAATGTAACAAGATGCACAAGTAACCTCTGAGGAAAGAATTCATGATATTAGCACCTCTTGGGAGGCACAACTAAGAAAAAGCAATGGGGGCTTTGGGCATGCTAGAATATTCTGTGTCTTTATTTAGTTGATGCTGACTGAACAAAAATGTTCTAACTGTGAAATTCATTGAGCTGTAGACTTTAATTGTTGTGCTTTTCTGTATGTGTTCTACTTCGAAAAAAGTTCTGCCCCCACGTGCGGTTTGGTCCAAAGACTGAGTGAGAAAACATGCATAATGGCAGGGATGAAAGAGCTATCCCTGGTCCTGTAAAGAATCTGGATGAAAACCTCAATTCCGAGTGTAAAGGCCATTGTGATGGTGAACCTTATGGAAATGCTCTGGTGTTTTTGTTTTTGTTTGTGTTTGTGTTTCCTGGTGTAGGATGGGTTTTGGAATGTCATAAACTGGTGGATTTGTCAGGCCTCAATGGGAGGTATACTCCACCATATTTTGCTATGAATACAATGGGTTTTCTCAAAATAGCAGAATCCAGATGATGAAAACACATTGGTCAACGTTATTTTTATGATTTGAAATAATCTTGAAGTTAGTTAGAATTGTGTAGATAGAAATTGAAAATAAAACAGAAATAAATACAAAGAGTTTATCACAAACTTTGGATTCTGTGGCTCCGTATAGACGTGAACTGCGAGTCACTGGTAACATTTCTCATATTCAGGCCTTCACACCAAACAGTGCGCCACATGGGAGCTGAATGCGGTATTTAACTTGTTTGCAATATACTAAGAAATTTAATTTTATTTTCTCCATCTGTTGTTATTTTTTATTTCTGATTCACAGTTTAAAACCCAACTGAATGCCATTGTGTATGTTTTCGAAATGACCGATGTAATATGTGTTAAAATCCTAAAACTCTTGGCAGAGGAAAGAGTAAGTCCAATTGCCTTGATTTGAACTTTCCTTCCATTCAAATAAAACAACATTAGGTGATTTTCATATGTTGTGTTTTAACTCACAACTCATCCCTGACTGCCTATGCTTGAAGTGAAATTGTATTTGTGAAGAATGGAATGCTTCTCTAGCTAAGTCCCCTGTGCATAGTTATTCTACTTCTATTTTCCTGAAATGAGGAGCTGCTATTGTATAATGCATCTGGAGGTCATTAAAATGAAAGTTGGTAATTTCTGAGTATGGTGCTCATAATAAGATTTACTTTGTTTTATGGATAAGTTTTTATATAATTGCCCAGTTATTTTAGATGAATTTTCCAAAAACTGAGTATAAATGCTGGCCTTTGATAGCCAGGCTAATGTGGCATTTGCAGAAGAGGTATATGAGTATGCTCAGCATGGCATCTAAAAATGCTGTGAATGCGGGAATTAGTGACTTTTCATCCACAAATCATTCAGAGATACTGTGAGCTATGGAGATTGTCTTAGTTAAATTTTATTCATGTTGAAATACTTACTCTGGCCACACAGTGCTGACTGCTTATCAGAGCTTGTGATGGGATTCCTGGGATTTATCAATGAGACCAACTAATAATTATGACTGTTTATTCTAAAATTTGGAGGCTGAACTGGAATATACCTGCACATATTCTATTCTAAAACAGGAAGTGGAAGGTAATCATTCCAATAACCTTGTAACATAAAGGGTAAAAGAGTAAAAACACATTTAAGAAATTTTCTTTTTTTTAATATGCATATTTTTAAATGTTTATTTACTCTGAGAGAGAGAGAGAGTTCACAGGTGCATGAGCTGGGAAGGGGCAGAGAAGGAAAGAATGAATCCCAGGCAGACTCTGCTTGTCAGCACAGAACCCGCTGTGGGGCTCCATCCTCGGAACAAGAAGATCATGACCTGAACTGAAATCAAGAGTCAGATGGTCAACCTATTGAGCTACCCATGTGCCCCAAGAAATTTTCAACTTGTATCTAATGCATGATGTGACTTTAGGGGTTGGCAAATGTCTCTGTAAAGAAGCGGAGGGTGAGTATTTTAGGCTTTACAGCCTTGTAGTCTGAACACAACCACTCACCTCTGCTGTCATGTACAAAAGCAGCCATAGACAATTTGTGAACAAATAAGCCTGACTGTGTTCCAATAAAACTTTATTTACTAAAATTGGTAGTGACCTGGATTTTGGCCACACAGGCGAGTTTACATACCCCAGTCCTAGACGAAGCAATTAGCATGAGAGGTATTGAAGTTTCTTCTATCTCTTGGCTTAGCTATCCATCTCTGGTATTTCTCTTTCTTTTTCATGGAAACTTCCTTAAAAATTATTTTATAGGCAGGGCTGGTTCCTAATGGGTGTGTTATCTGTGCAGTCACACAGGACTCCGCACTGATAAGCACCCCACATTTGGTTTAATGCTCTGCTATGGTTATCTTGACATTTTTAATGTTTTTACAAGGGATCCAAACATTTTCATCTTAAACCCCACACGTTATGTATTCATCCCGGCATGTATCCCTCCACATATACTTCATACTCTTTGTTGCATGGTTTCACCCATTAATGTTCTTTTGAAACCTTTCCCTGGAAAATCAGATCATGATGTCATATAAAACTTCATCTTTCTCATCTACCCTCTAGCATTGGATGCCTTTGACCTAATCTAAGCTTTTGACATTAAGGGATGCATTTGTTTCTAAATTGATAGTAATTAAGTTTTTTTTAAATCAACTAATCTCTTTAAAGATCAAAATATAAGTTACATGATTTATAATATATAGGGTCATTGTTGGGTGGGGAAAATTGAAACCATTTAAGTATTTTTTTAACAGAGAAGATTTAATACATAAAATTGATCACGGGGTTTTGGAAGTTTGAGATAGCAAAAAGACTATGCTAAGGTAACACAGATATTGGAAACTATGAGAACCAGCTACCACCTCCAGGACTTGGGAAACCAAAGACAAGGCAGTAGACAGTAGGATACAGGATGATGTGTGCCCTTAGCACTGGTACCTCTGATGGAAGAACCTCACAGGGGTGCTCTAACCATCCAAGGCTGGTGCGAAAATCTGTGAGGTGATATTGGGAATATGGCAGTTGGACTTAAACCTCTCTTTTGCTACTAGAAGGGAGGGGCAGGAACTAGAGGCAAGAAAGAAATTACCTCCCTCCTTGTCCTGCCTTACCAACTCCCACTGGGCCTCCAAAGAGTTTGGGAAATGCAGTTTGTAGCTTATCAGTCTCAGTGTCACAAAGCAGAGAACACAAGGTTAAATTAAGAGTTGAAAGACAAAAATAAAATAAAATAAATAACCTAGTTGCTGAAGAAGAAAGTCAAGAGAATACATCTCGCATGTGTCCTCAGTAAAGTATGCCCATGACATATTTAATAACATCTCTAAAGTAAATATACTTTTTTGCTTTATGTTTTCTTATGACATTCCATGATTTGGGATGGTGGCATGTGACTGAAAGCAGCAGTCAGTTGAAATCTTTTATAGAAAATGAAGACAATATAGCCAACCTGAATCCAGAGAGACTTTTAGAATATTCATAGCAAGTTTTATTAACCATTTTGTGTCACTATTATCACTTATAATTTGATTGATAACCATGAACTCTTTCTAGAAAACCATACATACATATACCTATATACCGAATTGTATTTGTTTTGAATGGGCTGATTCATCCCTTGAAGTTCATTTATGATCCCATTTAAAGAACCCCTAGATATGGAGGAACAGATGTCTTCATTATTAAGCTTCTCCAACAGTTTCAGATAGGCATCAAGTAGACTTCCATTCAAGGTTGTACTTTTTGATCAGCAGTTGGATGATAGAAAGATATGTAACATTAATTCTTTTTTCAGAATCTGCTTTAGCTAGAAGAAAGAACCCAAACAAAGAAATCTTAGGTAAGCTAATAAATTACTCTTTAGGACCCTTTAATGAATCAAAGTGGTGTTTGAAGTAGATAATTGGAAAATGAATATAATAAAATTACCGAGAAAGAAAGCCTGCATGTGACACTCGATATCAGTGTTTTGCAGGTATGAGCAAATATGGTGACATTTATAAGATGCTATTATATTGTGTTGAATAAATGATGTATGTGTTCTATGAATGTAGGGCAGAGTATTCATGTTACCACTTAAGTTCCTAATCAAAATGAATAACTCTTTTGATGGCAAGGAAAATCAATAATTAGAGAAGAAAGCTTCCTTTGAGGACTTTAAGGCAGTGGCTTTAAAAATAATATTTAGACTTGTGAGTCAGCCCCAGGAGCAGAAGTGCCAGAGACTATATGCATGCATTTCAAAGGATATTATAGATTCAGATGAGTGAAAAACTGAGTGTTTGGTTTGTATTCTACTCTATAATAGTTCAATAAGCATTGGCTTAGTTGTTAATCTTCACAAGTTTTAAGAGTAGCTATTTTTCATATTTAGTTCTTTTAAGGGAAAGGAGATGTTTTGCAATTTTTTCCTACAGTAGCCAGGAAGAAATTTCTACTGTTTATAGTTATCCATTACCCTAGATCAGTGGCTTGCAAACGTGGATGTTTATTAGAATCAACCTTACAACTTTCAAAACACCAAGATCTGAACCCCATTCCCAGAAATTCTTATTTAGTTGGCCTGGGCTGTGGTGTGGGCATCAGCATTTTTAGCCCCTTCCCAGCTGGATCTCTTGTGAGGCAAAGGTTGAAAATCACTGCAGCTACTTCATTCTTGAAGGGCCCCAGGCAGGAAATAAGATCTCAAAACTCTTTTATATTGCTTTATACCAACACAATTATACTTTTAGGTTACCTGTTCATAGCATTGTTTTTGTTTTTGTTTTTTTTTTACATTCTCTAATGTCATTTGTCCACCTATTGAAAATGCTTTCCCTTTTCATCTCCACATTACTGGTTCCTTACAGCAGCACCATGTGCACAGCAGCCCCATGTGACAAATCATTTGAATCTGAGGAGAATGGGAAGCTTGCAAGGGACACATGAATCATTGTTGAACGTGTGATCTGAAAGTCCCTGTTTTACCAGTATCATTCCAGTAGTTATCTTCTCTAGGTCAAGAGCCCAAGTACCTGGGTGCATTGTTATGCCAGCACATGATTACTTCCATATCTGCCAGTTCTATGCAGACAAGTGATTTCCTCACTCAGGAAGAATTTGCTAGACCACAGTTTCTCATGCTAATTCATCAATTCCTGTAGACTCGGTCCTGACAGTCTTCCACAAATACCTTATAGTCCTTAATTTTTAGTATTTCTATAAATGAGAATTACAATTTCTGACCACCATCCTGATTCTTCAGATTTTGAATTTTAAACCTGAGATGTTCAGCCATTTTCACTGTTCCCTCATAAACACTTTACAGGAGGAGAATTTTTACCCTTTCTTTTGAAAGTGAATAAAATGAAGATGATTCAAAAATTGTTTGGTATTATTTAATCACAGCAGAGCCAAGGATTTAAGATTCTAGTTTTCTGGCTTCTGGTGAAATGCACTATACACTAGACCATTGCTGCCTCTCTCTAGTTATAGAGCACTGAAATCAGACATCTGTTAAATATTGTATGTGACAAATTTTATATAAGTATTCTCTGGCTTCCTAGGAACATTTTTAATACTAACATATTTCATGATGCAATGTGAAAGAAATACAGCGAAATATATATTTTTATGATATAAAATTTCAATTAATTTTTTATCATTTTCCTGGAGATAATGAATAGACAGAATATATTGCCTGTAAAGCAGGGAGAACACAGTCTAACTTGAGACTGAGAAAATCACACTAGAGGGTTATTAACTCCTTTTAAACTAACTCTTCTATTAAGTTGATATATATGTATATCAAGATATATGTAGATAGAGATAAAGGTAGATATATATGCTTAATTTGCTATTTTGAGGCAACCTTAACTACTTTTAGGAGTCAAGAGGCTGAAATTTAAGGAGAAAGAGTTCTGCTTGTTAAGAAGAACCCCATAGAATTCCTATTTGTCAATCAATATTGCTTTGTAGAGCTCATTTCAGAGCCTCCATAATTTATTCAATTGATTTTGACTTCCAATGTGCATCTCATTCTGTGACAGCAACAGTAGCCAATATCAGCTACACATACTCTGAGTGAAAATTTATTTGAACTATCCTGCTTTTCTTCAACAATGACCATATCAACAACAACAAAAAAAGGCTCCAATTGACTGAATGGAGATTATTTTGCAGAACTGCCACTTGTTTTTCAGACAAGTGTATTGCATCAAAGAAATAGTCTCTTCTCTTTGAAAATTAACTCAATGTGGCACCTGGGTGGCTTGGTCAGTTGAGCATCCACCTTTGGCTCAGGTCATGATCTCATGGTTTGTGAGTTCAAGCCCCATGTCAGGCTCTGTGCTGACAGCTCAGAGCCTGGAGCCTGCTTTGGATTCTATGTCTCCCTCTCTGTCTCTCTCACACTGTTTCTTTCTCTCAAAAATAAATAAATATTTTTAAAAAACATTAAAAAAAAGAAAATTAACTCAACATGAATCCAGGGATGGCATGGCATTTTCATATAGTTGGTTCTTCCTAGCTCCTTCTCAGACTGTCTTTTTTTTCTTAAGTTTATTTCTTTATTTTGAGAGAGAGAGGGAGAGAGTATATGCACAAGTGCATGCAAGGGAGAGGCAGAGAGTGAGGGAGACACAGAATCCCAAGCAGTGTGGAGCCTAACATGGGGCTTGATCTCACAAACTGTGAGATCATGACCTGAACTGATATCAAGAGTTGGAGGCTTAACCAACTGAGCCACCTATGCCCCCCATCTTTCCCAGAATATCTTAAGACCAGATATAATATAATTATTTTTTAAATATAAAAAATAAAATAATATAAGAAAGAGATTCTGTCCTTGCATATGCTCATGAAGCCTCCAGGATCTGGTGAAAAAGTACAGAAAAGGGCAAATACTTTATTAATTGTGTAGTATGTTAAGAAAAAGTTCTTGGTAGATACAGTCTCTCTCTCTCTCCCTCTCTCTCTCTCTCTCTCTCTCTCTCTCTCTTTAATTTCTTGGGCAACTTTGTTTTGTCTTTTGAGAGCAGCTATGTGTTCCCCAGTTCCATAGGTTTTTATTTCCTCCCACAGAACTAGAAATCTGACCCCCCCCCCCCCCCCCGGCCACAATAAAGAGGTCAGAGATGCAGCCACCAGGAGTCATCTGAATGACAT